>CAMOHE010048576.1:15962-44627 GCA_946598075.1 Artocarpus hirsutus | reverse complement strand
TATGATGAGCCCAAATAAGAAATCCAAGAACACCTATACTAATCATGGGATAAACCATGCCTAGATACTCAAAGACTGGTTTTCTCGAAAAAGTCGAAACAATATGACCTATGATATCAAATCCAGGCAAAATGAGAATACATATCTCTAGATGACTGAAGAACCAAAAGAGATGCTAGTATAATGTAGGGTCTTCCCCTTTAGTGAGATCAAAAAAGGGTGTTTTAAAGTTTCTATCAATTAATAACATGATAATTGCCCCTGCCAATACCAGAAGTGATAATAAAAGTAGGAAAGCTATCACTAGAATAGACGACACAAATAGGGGTAATCTATGCATAGTCATTCTAGGTCCACGCATGTTGAAGATAGTTGTTATAAAATTTATAGAACCTAAAATGGATGAAACTCTAGATAGATGAAGACTAAAAATTGCTAAGTCAACTGCACCTCCAGAATGGCTGGTAATACCAGTTAGGGGTGGGTAGACTGTCCACCTAGTGTCATTACTCACTTCTACTAAGGCTGAGCTTAATAAAAGCAAGAGACTTGGTGGCAACAACCAGCATGAAATATTATTTAATCATGGAAATGCCATGTTGGGTGCACCTATCAAAATCGGAACAAATTGATTACCAAATCCACCTATCATCACCAACATAACCATAAAAAGATCATTGAATTAGCTGTAATTAAAACATTATAAAGTTGATGATTCCCACAAAGAATTTGATCATCGAGTTGTGCTAATTCCATACGAATCAATACTAGGAAGCATGTGCCCATCATTCTAGCAATAATACCAAAGATGAAATATAGAGTCCCTATATCCTTGTGGTTATTGGAGAATAGCCATCGAAATAGATTTATCATAACATGAAGATTGTTTTGCTTGCTTCCTTATTAGAGGGGGGCTCCTTAGGGAGCGGGATTTCTTTATTGAAAAGAGTAAAAAGAATCATTTCATTTTGTTTCTTGCTCTCCCAATTCAGGAAGATGAAAATCACCTGTTGGATTGGTCTAACCAAGAAAGACATAGGATTGTTTGGGCATAACATTCTTTTGCTTCTCTTATGATCAAAATGTCTACTCAGCTTGATAAGAAACCTCAAGCTGATAAGAGTTCTTCATCATATTCCAGAATTTCAAAGGAAGAACTACGAGTGATTGGCCTCTTACTCATAGCACACATGCTATATGTGTGATGCTGACACCTAAGAGACTTTGACTCCTCCCTTTGATAAGCTGTCCAACTAAGGGGAAGTGTATTGACCTCAATACTAACTCTTCAGTCCACATATTTTACATGGACATATACAAAATTACTTTGTCCTTTTTGCTTAACTTGTTTTGGAGATAGATATATAGTGAAGAACTAAAAGAAAGCCAAAGCCTAACTAACATAAAAAGAAATTATTAGAGTGAAACGAATGTCCTGCTTTTCCTTTCACAACTCCTTCTATAAGAGCTGAGTCAATAGCTACGGAGTGAAGGGATGCAAATGAAATGGATCTTTTTTGCCCTATTTCTATTCTTGATAACCTGAAACCAAGAAAGAGTCAAGGATCTTGAAAAACCTTATTCCTGACACGAGGTATGTGTGTTACCAATTAGGTAATGTCACATCTTTTGTGCTATGAACATAAGAGCAAGGCATTCCTTTTGAATTGGTTATACCAGTGTTCTATAGCAATAAGTGAAGGCCGTCAATAGCCCATAGATGATCAAAGTCCCAAAACAAAGGATTCTTAGATTACGTCTGATGATGGTTTCAAGAAAGATGAATCTACCTTTCCTTTCATTTTATTTGATTCAAAAGGTGAATGAGACAAATAGTAGGGTCATCAAGGGCAATCTGACAAGTCAATTAGTGGAAAGGTGAACTTTGGCTGATCAACACTTCCATTAAAAATCCTCTTTTTTTTCATGTTTGAGAATCCAATTTATGTTGATTGCGGCTAGCCTTTAATATTCAAGTTGTCTACCATAAAAAAGGGATTGGACTTATTGTGGGGAAGGAAAGCACTAACTTGAACTGCATTCTCCACTATCGTGGTAGGAAACCCTATTTCAACCAACAAACTTTTTCTCCTTCGCTCACCCAAAACTAATGCTTTTTCCCTTGCTAGCTTTCCACGATTAAGACTTGTTTACTTCCTATGGTATTCAATTTTCTGGCATGTCTTTTCTCATATGAAGGAAAGATTGCATCATTTTGACTAGACAAACCAACCTTGAATCTCCCAATTTGAAGCTATAGACTAGCCCCATTGGTAGCCTAATTCTATCTAGTGTCTCCTTCTCGCTACCATGTTGATAAAATTCGTATTTGTTAAAATTGTAAACAAAGGATCTTGTATAGCGTGGTGGTACCATCTATCCATGAGGAAGAGGTGTACATCGTTTAACAGTAGACTAGCTCCATGATATGGTAAGTCATTCATGAATTCCTTCTCTAAACACTACTAGAAATAGATTATAGAAAGTGCAGCTTGAAGTAAGTGGCAATGCTAGAAGGGGCATTTCTTTCCCAATGGTAGTGTGAAAGCCTACTTGACTAGTGCATTGGATCTATGCTTGGGTAGCTTAATCGAGACTTCACATACGTAGATTGCCATGTCTGTATTCGATGGAATAGGAAAGCCAAGCAAGAAAAAGGAAGAAGGAAAGGTAGTTTTAATCAATTAGAAAAGAGAAAGTTGACCTCTGACTCGCCCATATTAGAAGGCTTTGATCTACTAACTAGAATTGGCAAAAGATGCCTCCCTAGATTACTCCATTCAACAGTTGAAAATAAGGCAATGTAGATAATTAATTTAATTAGTTTTATCTTAAAGAAAAGATTAACC
Source organism: Artocarpus hirsutus (assembly GCA_946598075.1). NCBI lineage: Eukaryota > Viridiplantae > Streptophyta > Magnoliopsida > Rosales > Moraceae > Artocarpus > Artocarpus hirsutus. The sequence goes on along the minus strand of CAMOHE010048576.1, from coordinate 41,778 downwards.
CTACTAAAGCTGAGAGCATCAGAGCACCAGAAAGAAGCATTACTATGCTTGTTCACTCTTGATATGCCCAAGCCAAAGATTGGGATATGGCATTTATCTAAATAGAGTGGACTGACAACACAAGCTCACTCGTCGAAAAGTAGCCCCTTATCTAGTATAGGGACCTAATCCTTAATTAATGCCATTAGTGGTTTTTGCTTGTATATTGAAGTTGATGCTCTCTTCTGTGGAAAGTCATTCAAATGCTTCAGTGGTTAGGCTTTCATATTTTATTATTCATGCTCCAACACCAATTCCTATTGCTCCAATAGCCCATACACCAGAAGCTATTATAACTTTAGCTTCCACATTAGAACATAAATATGCTCCAGCTACTCTTGCTTTTAAGTAAGAGTTTATAGTTGTATGGTATCGTTGACTCTTTCAAGTGTTGCTTATGCAGAGACAGAAGTGGTTCGTGAGGAAAAGGCTTTCAAAGTTAATAGATGGTCAGGATGGTTGATGGGAAGCAAACCAGGGACCCTTGAAAGGCATTTAGAAACTAATGCTTACACTTCTGCTTTTGTTTCCTTCGAATTACTAACACTAAGACTACCAAAATACACTTGAGGTTGAAGACACTGATTCCATGAGAGCCAGACTGAGGCTGATACTGCGAAGATAGAGATGGCTGTTATTCTATTAGGGTTTAAGCCAAATGAATCAAAGGTATCCTATGGTTCAAATAGGAGTTTCCTTGTGTTATTGTTATTGAGAGGTTCTCCATACTAACAAGGGCTTGAGACATGATGGCTAATACAAATTTGGTTTACAAATTATCTCTAACAACCTTCACTACTTGGCCTAGGTCTGGGTAGCAAAAAGTAGCTAGTTTATCAAGTAGTTATTCTAGTACAAAAAACCACCAAAGTGAAAGTGCTATCAATAAGCAAGTAAGAAGAACTCATCATAGATATATATAATAGGAATATACAGTCATGTCTAAAGAACGTTCGATCAAAGGAATGAGTCACAAGGTGAATTTTGATCCTCAATGCAATGGAACAAGCATTTTTAAGTACCAGCCTGCCCTTAAGCAAGAGGGAAAAGTACAAGGACTAATTCTTCCACTAAATAAGAAGCCTACGGGGCTACAGCAAATTCAATAGCAACTCCAGCCTCTTCCACTTCCACTTCCACTCCTGAGCTTGAGGAGTCTGCATTCTCTATTGGAGAGGAGTTCAACCATGTAGATTCTATCACAACAATCTCGTACTTAAGATTCTTTCACTTATCGGATAATAAGAAAGAAGAAAGAACTTTGTACCAAGTAAGGAAATGAAATCCATTCTTTAATCCACATTTTCAATTACATATCGTTAGCGAGTGTACTTTTTTGCATAGATAGGGTAGTTGGATTACTCACTTTAGGCTTCGGATCAGTTCTAAGTTATAGATCATCTTACGTAAATCATATATATTTTTAAGCTGCTTTCAAGTTAGAGTAGGAAGGGAAGTCAGGAAAGCCATGGTTTTAGATGAACTTACTCTTGTTAGCTAGTGAATATATGTCTATTCCCCTTGCCAGTTGAGGAAAGACCTGACTGTGGCAAAGTAGGCAAATCCTAACATCTTACTTCTTTGTCTGAAGCAACTTTAATAGTTTCTAGAATGCCTTTTATTGTTATGGATTCGGGATATCTAGAACTATAAAGAGATAAGGTTGTTAGTAGCAAAACAAGCCCGTAGGAATCTAAAACAAGTAATTCAAGCAAGCAAGGGAACTAATCCGATTTGCCCAGTACCCAATTTGCCTTTTCCATTCCTTACTCGAAAGCAGTTAGGAATCAACCAATGCTACCTCGCTCGACTAGATAAGTAAGGTCTAGTTCATCTTCTTTTCTTAGCCAGTTGTAAGTCCAAAAAGCTGAGTTTGCTTCCTTGTCTGAGGGATGACAGGTCACGGGAAGCAAGAAAACGGATGTGTACTAACATTTCTTCAAAAAAAAAATCTTTTCTTTTCTGTCTATTCTTGATATATGTGTCCCAATCCAAGAAAAGGGGAAGTGAACTCAACTAGTGCTAAAATGAATCCTTACGAGGGGTGGTAGGACAACAAGCACGGTTACTTATCTATCTTACAAATAGAAGGCTGGGTCTTAGACTAGATGAAGGGGGTTATGAGACAGCTAGGGCAAGCCAGTTCGGAACATGGAGTTTGAGAGAGCCTCCTCCCTTGGATTGAAAGTGCATATTTGCCAACTGAATAAGCCTTTCTCCTAGCTAATAGAGAAATAAGCATAGAAATAGTGAAATCAAGGTTCCTTTTCTGATTAAAAGTAGCAAGAAGTGCTTATTTCTCACTAAGATGGAGAACCGAGAATCATTCCCAACTCGACAACCAAAGACAGGTGACGTAGCCTTGAACTCCACATTATGGGATAAAAACCCCCTCTAGAGATATTTTATTTTCCTTCCATGTCCCCTCTATTTTAGTTTGGTAAGTGCCAATCATCCTCCATTCCCTTATGTGTTTAGAGTGAGATAAAAAATGTCCAGTGGGAAAGAAAATATGTACAGACATCTTACTAGGGAATGTCATTGACTCATTCTATCTTGATGGAGAGATTTTGAATTCAACGAAATGAAGCATAGAGTGCTCGCTACTCATTCATTATTCAGACAGATGCACCTCTCTCCTAGTCTTCTAGATTCATCGTTTAATCAATCATTTGTATGGGGGAAAAGGACTAGAGTCACTTTTATGGGTAGAATGCTCCTCCATCTTGATTCTCCAGATATGGCTAGTTTTTTTTGCCATTTTGACCGCTGCCAAATCCTTCTTTAAAAGAGGATCTTTATCTCGACCACCAAATCCTTCTTCTTCTAAGTCTTTTCATAGCAATAGTGGAAAAAAAACTCTCATCTACCACCTTTATGACAGAGGCCCTAAAAAGCTTGATTTCTCATCAAGGAAAGCTGGATGTGTGCTTCATTTATAATGAGATTTACAAATCAGTAGACCCATTACCCTTTTCTTTGATAGAAAGTTATCCTCGAGTTGTCCCTCTATAGATGAGATTAGACCTCATGGTCGCACTTACTGGATGATGAATAGTGAAGTTCATATTGAATTACTCGATCCAAGACATGTTATTATGAGGCTCTCATCGTAAGAAGATGTAATTTAAGCTTGGACTAGGGAATCTCTCATCATTAAGGCTTATTATTTCAATTCTCTTAGTCTTCTCAGTTTGATCCATGATTTGAATCTTTTATTGCACCGTTTTTTTTTATTTATCTCTCTCCCAAACCTTCCCCTTGATTTCTCAAATCTAGACTACTTAAATGTATTTTAGGGGTGATTGGTAGGGTTTTGAGATTTGATTGCCCAACGATAGGGTTGGTATGGCCAGATCACTATGTAAATGTAACGCTCACGTTTGTCTGGAGACAGATCTCTTATCTTAAAGCCTAGGCCAAGTGCAGGAGGAAATGGCAAAAAATCATCTACAAGAGAGTTCTTAAGTTTTGTTCCCATTGCATTCTTTGAGGCCACAACAATGATAGTTGCAGACATCTTAAACCTATGGAAAAAAGAAAGAGAAAAAAACTTAAAAGGGTTTCGAAAGCCTCTCACAATAGAAACAATTTACCAAAACTAATAAAAGTTAAAATTATTTTATACTAACATGATTTTAACTTGCTAATACACCAACGTAGCAACATTTATGAAAATTGATATATACTAACATACCAATATTTATTAAAATCATTGAATTAATAATAACACTAAAACTAGATATAATAACACTAATTTAATATATAAAACTAAAACTAACATAAAAAACCATTAACACTAAAACTAAAACTTATAAAACTAAAACTAATATAGAAATTAAAACTAATAACCCTAAATTAGTATAGAAACAATTGCTAAATATAAAAACCACCTTCCATGCAACTAACATACCCCAATTCATGAACGGGTTCTTCTCAAACCTTCACTAGATTATACAAATGCGTTAAGTTTAGGGTCCAAGTTGCCAAACAACGAAAATTCTAGGTGCACCAATAAATTATAGATTTTAACAGTAAAATCTTTTTCCATCCTTTTTCATTTAACTTAATTGTAAATTATTTCTAAGATGATGAGCTATTATGTCCTGATTAGGTTGACGCGTAGTTGCAACTTCATGTCTATTAAAGTCCCACCCAAATATTATTGGAAAATATTTTTTATCTAAAAAATGAAACAAAATTGGAATGACTACTCCTATTTAATATTATAGTGTTAAAACTCAACTACTCACAAAACAGTAGAGTTCAATTTAAAAATACACTATATATTGGGACTCTATTGTTTTATAACTAACGAAATTTTTTACCCCATTCGGTTTGCTATTTTAAATTGTGTTGATATGAACTATTTAATTGGAATAGAAAAATTCAAAATGCATAATTTAAATAGTTTTCTAAATTGACATTTGGATGTACATTTAAAGTTTTAAACTAAATAGAAAATTTGAACTAAGTTGTTGTTTGATTAACTGTTAGTAATTGTAGTTTAAAACATAAAAATTTTATTAGATTAAAAATAAATATGAAACAGCTAAAAAAAAATTATTGAAAAATAAGTATGAAATAATAAAGCTTACTTACAAATACAAAATGTAGGAGTGAAATTATTATTTAAGATTATTCAAAATGTTGAAATGAGGGGAGAGTTGAGGGTTATTTAACTCAAGTTAGGGTCTATTTAGTGTATCTTTTGCTTGTACTTTTACTCCGTTGAAGAAGATAAATAAAAGCTGTAGCTTTTTAGTAAGTATTTGGAATCATATTAAGAGTTTTTATGGGTTAAAAGTTACAAAAATGTTATATTTAAGCTTAGAATATATTATCAATATTTTAGTTCAAGTTTTAAAGTTTTTTTGAAAGCCATATTTTGTAGCTTTGATAGGAAGCATATTTGGAAAATAAAAGCATTTTTGACAGATTATTTAAACACTTTTAAAAACAATTTTTAGACTCAAAAGGACAAAAATAACTTAAAAAAAGCCCTCCTAAATAGTCTCTTACTCTATCAGTTTAATTTAAATTAATGCTTTGATATATTAATTTAAACGGTAATAACAACTCAAACCGAATAAAAAAATTAGACTGAACTAACACAACAAATATGATATTACTCCTTAGCATGGAAATGATTTTGCAATGCAAATATACGTTACGTAGTCGGGAGTAATAATAATGGTGGAAAATCCAATTGATACAAGGCGTCTCAAAAAGTCTTTAAAGGTACGAAATCTAGTCCCTTAATGGTACATCGCATGTAGATCACACACTACGTCACTATAAAAGTCTAATTTAAAGTCTAATTTACTTTCACTTAAACCGCATCTTCCCTGCCCTATTTGAGTCCAATTAAAGCAAAAAGATACGGAGGGAAGCAAAAAGCCACATCAATCAGTCCCTTCTTAATCATCATATATCATCCCAAATCTTCCTCATCTTTCCTCTCTCTTTCTACGTGAAAGCCGAACAAACATCATTGCTCGGCCAGTCCATGCCAGCTCCTCAACTATGTACTTGAGGCCAGCAAAATTCGGAACAAGCTTCCCATAGTCAATTGCTTCGTTTGACAACGTCTCCTATCTCGATTTAAATTCATTAATTTTAATTTAAATAAGGTATAATTTTTATATATTATAATATAAAAAAAATAATATAATATAAAATTTTTACATATTATAATACTTTTTATTATAACTTTTAATTTTAACTTATTTTTTAAATATTTTATGTAAAATTTTTACATATTACAATATAAAATAAAAATATGCTATAATGTAAATATTTTAAATACTACGATAAATTGATTCTAATTGTATAATTTTAATTAATTTTTTAAACATATTCAATATTCATTTATAGTAAAAAAAAATTGTTCATCATTCTCGGTATCTTTGAACTATACCGTAAAAGAGTATGTCTCCCATAACATATATAACAATTTAAACGTATGGTTATACTTAATTGTAATATTGAGAGTTTTACCAAGGACGGCGTGATTCTGTTTGTGCTTTGCTCCCACTTAAATCAAATCTTGGTTTCGTTACTGCCGTAAACTGTGATTTTTTGTCATAGATCTTAAGATCTTAAACGGAGTTTAAAAAAATAATAAAAAAAAAAGACTATCAGGCGTTACATATAAACTAGTTATATGCTGTGCTTTGCACGTGTATTTTAGTAAATTGTTTATTGAAGGTGCGTTTAAGATAGCCTATTTTTGGCTTTTAAGTATAAGCATGAGCTTTTTTAATTAGTGTTTAGATAGTGCATAAAAAGTGTTTTTTTTTTTTAATTTTAGAAAATTTTTTGAACTTGTTTGTTTAGTTAAATAAGTCCAAAGCTTTTACTAGTATAAAAATTAGTATAATTTAAGAATATAGATGAAATTTTGAATTTGTTATTCTTAAATAAAATATCAAAAATGTAAAAAAAAAGCTTTTATAAATGCTTTTATTTATAAACACAAATGGTTTTGGCTTCTTGTAAAAGTGTTTATAAAAACTAAAAACACCTTTTATGGGTCCATCTAAACATGTCTTTTGAAGCAAATGAGCTAAAAACAACTTTTTTAAACCATTCCAAACAAACTCACTATACATTAACGTTAGGAAAAATAACTAAAAAAAGGTTTTGGCGATCACAGATTCGAGAAAATTTGTTTTTAATGAGAATAAATTGTGGCGATAAAAGTTTATTAAGATTTATTAAGAACAAAAGATTAAAAAAAAAAAGCCAAATGGATCAAACTGCACGTTTCAATTAAAACATGTGTCTTGGTTTAATATGTGTGTGAGAAAAAAAGCGTTAGCTTTCATTTAGAACTTCAATTTTAATAGACATTTTAAGTTTAAAAAACGTAACATATAAAAGCTTTATATTATAGCAACTTTTGTTTTTTACTGTAGTTATTGAGAGCTTAACACTATTTGTATTTGTAACTGAAGTTTCAAACACCCTTTTATTATGTGTACACAAATCAAGCAATTTTTTGAAAAAAAAAAAACAATTGGCGAAATCATATAGAAAATTTATTATGAAGTACTATGATAAAATAATAGCTAGGAAGGTCACTTAAAAAATTTTTGAATAGAGGCATATGTGAGAGAACATTTTTAGCATGAATAACTTAAAGAGAATAATGTTTCGTAACAGAAATAGAGCTAAAGGTGTTACTGAGAAAAATAACATATGTAAGTCAAAATATATTAAGGAACCAAAATGACAAAGGTTAAGATATCAAGGGAAAAGCAAAAAAAAAAAAAAAAAAAAAACACAAGAGTGAGAAAGAACAAAAATAAAATATTGAAAATGCAAATAAGAATGAGGAAAATAAAAAAGAAAAGCAAAAAAATTGAAACAAAAGGATATTAAAAAACATATAAAAAATTGTGAAAAGTGAAGAAAAGAAAAGAATGAAAGAAAATGGAAAATCAAAAAGTAAAAGAAAAGGAAAATTAGTAAAGAAAGGGGTAGGGGGTGTTGGAAGTATTTCACAATTAAAAAAAAAAAAAGGAAAGAATAACGGGGGGAACGAATGTTCCCCTCATCTAGTGTCCAAATGTGGACAAAAGCCCTTAGAAACTTTTATATATGGTATAGACATACTTGCGTGCTATGCACACAGGAAGCAATTTTGTAGACTCCATTTGTGAGTTAAATTATAATCATCAAATAGTAGTTTTTTAATTTATTTAATAAAAAAAGATATAAGATATAAGAATGCATTTATTAAATGAACAATAGTTAAAAGATAAGGTGAAAAAGCTTTTAAAAAAGACAATTTTTAGGAAAAAATTATCGTAGTAAGCTAATTAAAAAAATCAACAACATTATTTTAATAGTAGTAAGCGAAATAGTAGTAAGCGAAAGTTAAAAAGTATTTTAAAAAAGTACATAGAGAATGAAACAGTAAATTAAAAAGTAACACATTTGGAAGAAGTTATTTTAATTTGAAAAAATTTATTCTGATATGTTAAAATGACATAACAATAAAGAAGCAAAAGAAGAGAAATACGGTTAAAGAATAAAAAAAGAGGTTTTTTTTTTGGGAAAAGATAAGTTTTTTTTTTTATTGAGAGTATAGAGTGACAAATTTGAAAAAGGAAAAAAAACAAAAAAAAGCTTTCTTGAAAAAGCAAATAATAATAATAATAAATCGAACAAAAAGGGAGTCCAAAAAACAAATAGTTATAATATGGGGTGAAAAGGCTTTTTAAAAAGGACATATTTTAGGAAAAAAAAGTTACTGTCATGGATTAATCAGAAAAATCCAAAAATTATATAGTAGCAATTGTGAGTAAAAAACAAGTATGAGAAAATTACATGTTATACTACACTTTTAAAAGTTATGTTTATTCATATAACACTTAGAAAAAATACTACAATATTATTAATATTATATATTAAGTTATTTTATAAATAAATATGTATAGCATTTATAAAAGTAAATATTAAAAGATTACATTTATAAAAATCCCTCTATTTCAAAGAAACATATAGAAAATATAATTATACAATAAAAGTAAAACATTTAAAAGAAGTTTTAATTTGAAAGAATATGTTTTTTATATAGTAAAATACCAAAGCAATGAAGAAGCAAAAGAAAATTACAATTAAAAAGGTTAAAAAGGTGTATAAGTTTTATTTTAAAAGGATAAGTCTTTTTGAGGTGTGGAGTTAAAAAGAAAAAAAAAGTTGAATTAAAAAAAAGTTGAAAAGGCGATGAAAAAAATTTAAAAGCAACGTTCAAAAAGCAAAACAGAAAAAAAAAGAAAAAGAGAGAGAGAGAGAGAGAGAGAGAGAGAAACAGAAACGAATCGTCTCACTTTTTTGTTAATGCCTCATCGCACTTTTAAATAGGTGATAGATATGTATATGTATGTGCGTGTGTGCAGAATTGATCAAGATTGGAAAAAAAAAAAATGACGTGAATCTAATGTAATATGATAAAAATATGATACTACAAAAACCATATCAAACATTTATTAGGCCTTAGGGCTGGGATTATTATTTAGGAAAATTACATAAAATAGCAAAGTTTTAATTCTTAATGTAAACTAACAGTATATTTGTAAAATTATTAAAATAAACAAAATTTTTAAAATATTGTATTTTTTAAAATATTTAAATTTTTAATTTTATCTCATATTTTTTTTTTGTTTTTTTTTGTTTTTTATCTCACTGTTATTGTTATTTTGTATCTCTTTATATTATTCTATAGTAAAATAAATTTTATTTTAATCTAAATAAGCTAACTTTTGAATACTATTATATTTTTATTTATTTATTTTTATTTTTAATTAATAATGAGTTAATTTCCTCCTCATTTCGTTTTTTTTAATTGCTCTAACTGTCATAGAACCTGTTTAAATTATAACCATCAACAAAAACGTGCAAGAAAAATGTTTTAACTAACGCCTTCCTTTAAAGAAAAATGATAATTAAAAAAAATAAAAAAGTTAATCTGACGTTGTTGGCCTAAAACATGACATCATCTTTTATTCTGATATACCAATGAACGCTGATGGGATAATTAATTAGGATTTTGAAGCTTTTCTATCAAAATAAAAATAAAATAAAAACACAGCAAAAGCAAATAAAAATATTTGGGGTTTTGAAGTGTTAGTGTGGAGATATGACAGGCGGTTATGATATTGGATATCCCCTGCTCTGCAGGATATATATAAAGACGGCGCTGCGCAAGTCTCTTCCCATTAAAGGGATCTCTTTAGGAGCTTTATGAGAGAGTAAGAGAACCAAAGTCATAATATGCCATTAAATCTCTTTATGGCGTGTCAAGTTTATAATCATTTCTCCACAAAATGGCTGCCATTAACAATCATTTTTTGTTGGAGGGACTCGCTGAAACTCCCTCTATAAATTGGGGTCGTGGATTTCAATACTCCTCACACAAGCCAGACAATCCCATTTATGCTCACTCTGATAAAAGTTTTAAGTGATTCCGTGGTTTGTTATAATGGCTTCCAAATTCACCTTCATCTGTGTTTCTTTCCTTGTGGTTTTATGCTTTATGCTACTGAAGGAACCTGCTGGTCTCTATCTCTCCTCTCTCTAACTTGTTATACTCATCTTCATTTCCAAATCTAGAAACAAACTAATAGAATAGTTTATTGTTTTATTAATGGCAGACTGCAACAGTGGGCAATATGGATGCTTTATTGAGGCATCTGAGAGGCACAGCAGAAAGGTCTAAACAAAAGCAATCTCTCCTTTAAAGCAATTTTATGATCTTAAAATTTATTCTATTTCTTATTTCATTTTAAGTTTTCTAGTGTCTAACTTGGGGTAATTTATCCTTTTGTGAATTCAGGTTCTTGCTGGTCTGATGGAGAAGAAATCAGGTGCAGATATCTCTGGTTTTTATGACAACAAAGAGTTGAATGCGTGGGAGCTAAGGAAGGTTCCCTCAGGTCCCGACCCATTGCACCACAATGGAAACAGCCCCAAGAAGCCCAGAAGCCCATGAATCTCACCACTATAAATACAAGAAAAATTACTCGACTAGTCTTTATCACTAGCTAGCTGGTTTTTGTATGTGTTTAAACCCTTTCCATCTTTCTTCATGTTGAAGTAGTGGATATTTTGTTTTAAATAGTTGGACTAGAAGCTTTTGTCGGACTGCTGTATAAACAATCAAACTCTACCTGAGCTAGATCTTGTCTTTTGTTCTAAATATATCCTTTGTGCAAAGTAAAAGTGCTTTCTCTAATTGCGCCATGATTTTCTTTCTTTGCAAGTAAAAGGTTTCTGTTTTATCAGATGTATGAACCAAGAATATGCAAAACAATATATTTGTGATGGTGCGAAAGTTGTTCTCCGTCCTTGCTAACAACGTATATACAAAATCAAGATAAGTATAAACATTATATTTATCTACATTTAATTCGGTCTATATCTTATATGCTCATTATACATCAATTTTACTCTCAAAAAAATAGCTTTAAGAAAGGAAGAAAGTAGCTAAACTGGTTTATCATGAAAAAATTGCCAAAAGGAAAAAAATCGTAAATAAGAGCAGTTGATAGTGGGGGTAATGGTAATCGGCAATATGAAACAGCTGGAGATTTGACATTTGTTTGGGGCTGCAGAAGGGGTGTGAAACGCAGTGTCGCAGTCAAAAATGACTTTTGTTTGGGGCTGCATGGACGGAGACATTTGGGTTGATGTCATGACAATCCAGTTGTATATATATGCCTTACAATAACTAATTTTCAGCTTTTTTAAACCCAATCTCTGAGAGAGAGAGAGAGTGAGAGAGAGAGAAGCACTTGATGATGCAGGATTATTTGGCAGTGACGAATTTCTGCTAGAACATGATAGCAGTCAAATCGGTTCTCATCATTTCAAATGGTAAGAGGGCAATAGTGAAATTAAACTAAAGCAAAATATCGTAATATTGAAAAAAGAAAAGGATAATTAACGTTCGACTGCTTCTCATATGCTGGCGAAACTAAATACCAATAATTTGCTTGTGATCTGACTCTTAAGGTTTGTTTGTTTTACTGTTTGAATTATGGTTTAAATTATTTTACTACAGTATTTTTTCTCATAAAAATTTAAATTTTCATTCAAATACTCTACTCAAATCTCTGAACCAAATGGACCCTTAATATTTAATACGAGTTCCAGCCTTGAGATACTCAAGTCAGGTTAAATTTATCTTTGTATTTCATACCAGAGAAGCTTTACAGAAGATTGGTCTGCAAGTTCGTGCCAACCTTAAATCGGATGTTCATGTGGAACTTGATGTTAATTGCTCCCTCTCATTAGAAAAACTATGTAGTAAATTCTAAAAATTTCACTTAAGAGGAGATCTTTGAGATCTATCTTTGTAATTTCGACTCAATCTAAACCCGGTTAATTTCAAATTATGAAGCACCTAAAATTTCGTTATCTTTCCATGGAAGCAAAATCTTATAAAAGCTAAAACTTGGTACATCTTCCAACAAAGTACATGGTTTCAGAGAAAGAGAAAGACAAGCTCTGAAAATCTTCCTACAATAAGTTATATATATACATATGTATATAAAATATGTATTTGTGTATACATATAAACATGCGTGAGTGAAACAGAACTCAAGCCAGTAGTTTAATACTGTTCTACCTTTTTGCATTTGATCCATACAATATCTGTTTCGCCAGCAAACTATGCAGTTAGCAATGCTTTAGTGGTATGCCTTCTAAGAAAACCAACACTTCCACATTTGTGCCTTCTAAAAACATTTGTAGCCTTTTGCTGAATTAGATTGACTGACTACAACTACTTGTACTTCAATTTTGGAAATTTCCATCCCCTGTGTAGAGCAGAATCTTCTCATATACAAACTCAAAGACTAAAATTTGAATTGAAGAAGATTTCTTCTCCCCATTCCAAAGTTTTTGGCAACTAAGCAAGTGAGCATCAACAATTGACAAATTAAGCCCAATTAGGTGGATTTTCTTCTTTTGGTTGCACATCACTACATCAGTGAACCACATTGCAAGCATCAACTAACTAATAATTCATGCCCTTTAATTATCTTTGATTTCTGTTTTGATGAATCTTCTTTGAGTTAAACAATTGTTTCAATCATGCTCGTATGAATTACTTAAATTGTTCCCGAGAACATACCCAGAAGCCTTTTGCTCTAAAGACAGGAGCTCAAGCATCGAGTATATACACCCTGTGTTGACATGGGACTTGTCACCACCCACAAATTCGTAGATGTTACAATCAATCTCAATTGAACTAAATCCTGGTGTCTTTTGTATCCCAAGGGCCTTCACTGTCTTCCAAACTTGCCCGCACCATCCCACTTTCCAACTGCGGCGTATATGTTTGCAAGAAGCACATAGTTGGAATCACCTCCAGGATCCAAATCAGAAAGGTACTTCATTAACCTTTCAGCTAAGGTAATATCCTCGTGAGTCCAACAGGCTGCCGGCAATGACCCTAAAACAACTTCATATGGTTTCATAGGCATATTCTCCATCACAATTAGCGTGTCTAACCTCCCAGCACGAATATACAGATCTACTATGCACCCATAATGCTCGATCCTGTGCTGAATTCCATGAACACTTTTCATGCTTTCAAATAACGAGAGCCCCTCATCGACTAAGCCAGTATGGCTACAAGCAGTAAGAGCACCAGTGAAGCTAACTCCGTCGGGCTTGAATCCTTCCTTCTGCATCAAATCGAAAAATTTAAGAGCTTCCTGCCAACAATAATCGAGTTCCATTATACCAAAGTACGCTTAGGCATTCTCTCAAAAACTTGTTGCGCAAACTCCGTACATCCACATCAAGAATACATATCGATCAACGAGTTGCTAATCTTAATATTATCCTTAAAATTACAATTTATGATAAACCGATTCATCCACAAGCCTAAACCAACTGTTCCCAGATCAGCACATGCAGCAAGAACGGCAATCACAGTCACATAAGCGGGCTCCACACCAGAGACTTGCATCTCCCGAAACCACTCCAACGCTTCCTCGAATCGATGTCTTTTCACAAAGCCGCCAATCAAAGCAGTCCATGAAATAGCGTCTTTCTCAGGCATTTCATCAAACAACTTGACCACATTTTCCACTTTCCCGTTTCTCGTAGAGCCATTAATCATCATCGTGTTCCAAGACACCGAATTCTTCTCATTAATCTCGTCAAAGACCAATCTAGCCATATCCACATGACCGCACTTCGAGTAAATAGCAACAAGAGCCGTTCCAACCATGACGTTACTCGTGTCCAAGCCCAGCTTATGAGCATAGCCATGAATGGAAGCTCCGAACGACGCATCGTCCAGAGGAGATTCAGCACACCCCGATACAAGCGTGACGAAGGTGACGTGATTGGGTTCTACCCCAGATAGTCTCATTCGGAAAAACTCCACGGCGGCTTCTCCCAATCGGCCATTTTTGCAGCGCCGAGCTATGGAAGTGGTCCATTTGACGACGGGTTCGATGGATTTGTTTGTGGGAAGCAGAGTGTTGGTTAGGGAAGATGGCTTGAGTTGGAGATGGAAGAGAGACAGGCGGTGGTTTGGAAGGTTGAGAGAGTTGGGTTGGGCGAACCGTGACTGTCACAGTTTTCGCTGGAAAACTCTGAGGCTCCGTTTGTTTTAGTGGTTTCCACTACAATCTCAGTTATAAACAGTAAAAAGTTCTCACATGCTATAGTAACAAAAAAAAAATTTGCTACAGTAAAAAGTTCTCACATGTTACAGTAAAAGTGGTTCTCACCACTGGTTCCCACCATTCTTTCAATTCTTCGAAATATAGTTCTTCGAGCAACTGTTTTTAGTTGTTGTACTTTTACTTGGATTTAGTTTGACAAATGATAATTCCTACCTACTTTCGGCAAAACAGACCAAACTTACTGTTATTAAACTGATTTGAACGGTTTCAAAAACCCAACATCGATCATTTTGTATTGGGCTCCTTCGATGACCGATAGAAATATTGGTTAGTCTATCATATTTTTTCGATAAAAAGATATATAAAGATAACAAGATGGCTTCATGTGCTCTAATTTATTATGTGAATTTCAATCCTGATGCACTACTAAAGTGTTTCAAAGAAGGGTTATCCTAACGTAGGTTTACTTTTGGCGTAGATCAACTTAAGGTAAATGGAGTCTTTATCGCTCTGCTTAAATCAAATATGAAACTTTTTATTTGGACCCAAAACTCAACTCAGATTGAGTTTTTCTCTCTCAAATACGTTTTAAAAAAAAATATCAAATTTTTTTTATTAAGACAATTCTTTTTTTATTAGGTTCGGAGAAAGGAGAGGAATAAATTTTCATTATATTGCCTATTAAAATAAGAAAGAAAGCGCAAGTTCTGAAAAATGTTTGAGAGAGTGCTTATTAATATGGAAAGAACATGCAACTCAGCTTAATGATATGAGTGCATGCTTGTATTATTTATATTAGTAATTGTACAAAGACAAGTAAATTAGTTATAATTACAACATATTGTTATCTGACTCTAGCTACTCAATAGTTGGAAATGTTTAAACTAAATCAGCTACAAAAACTGCCTAGCTAAAGTTGATTATGCTTAATATGGCCCCTTAAGATCAAGGGCCTAGAGAGGACATTGAGCTTGCTACAAAGAGATAACGAAGGACAAACGGGTAATGCCTTAGTCATTATATCTACAAGTTGATCTTCAGAATGAACAAATCAAACAAGCAGAGACTTTTGAAGCATACACTCACGAACAAAATGATAATCAATCTCAACATGTTAAGTGCGAGAGTGAAACATAGGATTGGTAGCCAAATATGTAATACCAAGGTTGTTGCATACCAAAACAAGCGGTTTGAACAAAGCAACATGAACTCATATAAAAGAGATTATATCTGTGTTTAGTCGTGGCATTAGCAAGACCATGAACCTCAGACTCAGTATTTGAAAGAGAGACTACTTGATGCTTGGAAGCAGACCAAGACACCAAATTGCTACCAAAGAAAACAATAGTCACTTGTACTACGACAGTGATCTAGAAAAGAAGTGTTGACAAATGAGTATGTAGTAGAATTTTAAAATTTTTAAATAAAAGTCTTTTTCATAAAATGAGTTAGACATGCTATGTAACATAAATTAATAAAAGATCTTTCGTACCTTTATACAATTAGAGCCGTACTTCTGACAAAAAATCGTTTGATCGAACCACTACTAAGAATCACGTTTAGAAGAGCATCAACCAACTAGTCTTCTTTGTTATTTCCTATTCCATGACCAGAGTGCAAGCAGGCACACATCGTTCAATTCTCTTCTTGATAACTTCTCCTCACAACCACAAGAGAAAACAAAGAATTATCGTTCTAGATAATGAACAATAATTCTATGAAATTTTTGAGTTTCTCTCTTTAGGAAACTCTATTTAAATTTCTCTAATTAGCAAACATAAACAATAGGAATACACTATTTTTTTAGTGGTTAGTAGCGCTTTAATTCTACTTAGATATAGGGCTTTAAATTCGTAACAGGGTTAAATTTTGCGCCAAAACACATGAAAAAACACGTAACTTATTTACGCCTACTAGCCTACCAGTTTGCCTGAATTACTTAACAAAAGTTATGCCACTTGTCGGCTGGATCTTCTCACCAACTTGCCTATTCTACCTAGTTGTAGAATGTTTCTATTTTATTCAATATGTAAATCTTTCACAAAATCTCAGTTTAATTCAAATTACCCAATGGAAAAGTTATTGGATTAAAACAGTTATATACAAATAATCCTATATCTATAAAAATAAATTTAAACAATTCAAAATGTTTATCTTGAATTAATTCACGAACTTAATTTAACCAATAAACTAAGATGAATTACCACATTTCAATAAACTAAATTTGAATTAATTGAAGAATTAATATAAGTTACCAATTTTTAGAAAAAAAAACTCCATATTGTTTCATGAAAATATATGAGCTAGTAAAGGGGACCGGATTGTTAGACTAGGTATTCTAAGAATTAAATAATATAATAGTTTTTTTAGATATTTAATCAATAAAAGAGTTTATTATTTATTTTCATATATCAAATGTTTTCATTTTTATGTTCATTTATGTTGAATATATGATAAACAAACAAAAGTCTAAGACTACCAATCTAAACTTTTAAGATCGTGCATATGATGAACAGATTATACTGAAAACATGAATCTTAAAGGTGATAGTCTAAATGATAAGGTCAGCAACATTTAAGACATTAGTAGCAACGAAGAATAGAAATTATGTATAGCAGCCCTTTTTTTATGTAATGTCATTTTAATATTATTATAGAACATAATTATTATAATACTAAACCATGATATTAAACTTTTTATTTATCAATAGTTGGATATGTCTAGACAAATTGCTACATGTGTCAGCTCTTCAGGTGAAGCACAGCCTTCACCCGACTCGTATAGAGTGCCGTCACACTATCAATTGGGAATGTTACAACCCAATTGCAAATTTGTCAAGTTTATTCGGTCAGCACTAGATGCTGCACCTCACCTTTGTTTCGATCGAGAAAAGACAAAAGGTTGTGAGATCACCACATATGTAGATGAGTACAAAAAGGTTCCAGTCATATTTGATGAGGCTGGTGGTACCTAAAAGGCACTTGGGTGGTTTGGGTTATAGTTTGAAAGTGCCATCGACATTACACTCAGGATGCGTGTAAGCCATTCCACAATACTTAGAAAGATGTAAATACCCAGCATAAGAGACAAATTCAGCAGTGCATGTTGGCATTCATTCAACTTCATCCTTATAGAACATAATTTTTCATATAGCATAATAAAAGTAATTATCATGGTCTTAAATATGTTATAGGATTGGTTTGCTTTGGATTACCAAAGGTTGGACAGTATCCTTCGTGGTGTAGTTGATATGGACGCATCCAAGTGTTAGAGAGACTGGAAGAGCAGCCTCCACAAACACTTGAAAGCACTTAAAGGATAGCAAACGAGGCATAAGTCAGAGTGAACCCCCCACGAACCTTAGGAATCAAGAACACTAGGGTCATTATTGCGATAGGTTCATGTCTGAGAAATTTCAAGTAATTATATATCTTCTAAGTTGATTATTTATATTATATATATATATATATATATATTTTAATTTCAATATTGCTAATGCTAAAAACTATAGTAAATAGAAAAATTCGGCGACAAATAAAAACAATCGTTGCAACCAGAAATGGTCAAGTTTGCATGGTCGAATATCCATCTCCCAGTATTGTAGCAAGAAGGTTAGTAAGTTCTTTTAATAGATAGCTTAAGATAAAACTATCATTTTGTTCTTCCTATCTCAAAAGATTTGGATACCCAGAATATAATTAGCTTTATGCAAGTCCTTTACGTCAAACTACTTAGTCAACTATAATATAACTGATGACAATGCTCCAACATCATTGCCAATAAGTAGAATGTCATCCTTAATGTGTTTGTAAACACATGGTTCATCCATGTTTTGTTTGTGCCCAATTTTTTCTATTTGTGGGGATAAAATTGAAATAAGTTTTTAAAATTTTAAGGATACCTTTATAGTTTTTAAGAACAGAAGGACAAAGTAACAAATAGTTAAAACTACGATATACAATTATGTAATAAAGAAAAGAATGCACAGATAGCATTGTCGAGTACTTGCAAAGTGAACATGTGGTCTACTCATTGGCATATTCTTTATGCATTCCTCAAATTAAATAATGATAAAAGCATGGAATATTTTATCTAATAACAATTTAGGGCAATTTCTGTATGATAAGGGAAACTTCCAAATCTTATTCCATTTATTTTTTTATTTTTTTTTCATGCCTTTCTTTCTAGCTAGTTAAAATGGTCATTTAGTTTGGATGGCTTGAATTCTGACCAACTTTAATATATTTGGCCAGTTGTGCAAATTACAGACAGTGCTAGTTTGTTCGATCTTCTTTCTATCCCCTACTTTAGTTCAAGCCTATTTTATCCCTATTTGTGTAAGAAATGAGGCTAACAAGCTCCACTTTCGAGCTCCCTTGAAAAACTTTTCTTTCTTATCTTTTGGTTAAATATTTACTTTTCCTCTTGTGAAATGCTATATAATATATTTTTTGTGTGTCAAAAATATGATGATGAAACAAATGGGTAAAAATAGTGGATTGCATAGATGTATTTTAATATATATGATATGTTCTTTAGCTAGAAACTTAAGGGTTGTCTTTTCAAGCTTTAATCAGACCTTGAGAAAATCAATTATTGAATAAATTTAATGCAAGTTTAATTTCTTATGTTAGAACAAAATATTGTGATGAAAACCATCTTCACCCAAGATCATTCATGTTAAATCACCAAGAAAATTAATGAGATACAGAAGCTAACCTGAATCCATTGATTGAATTGTGATTTCCAAGTCTGTAGGTTGAGGATCTTCCAATACATAAGTCCTCTTTCAAAGTTTGCCTTTGTAATTTCTTTGTAGATGGGGAATAGAAAAATAACATACTTATTGACTTGGGGATCACAACCCCTTTATATAACTGCTAAACCTTAACAGTTATCCTTAATTACCAATTTAGCCCATCATAAAATTAGTAATTATATTTTTGTCTCTACACAAAGAAGGCCTACACTTAATGATACATTAAAAGCCTAAAACTCAAATTGATCACTTTTAATTGGACAACCTTATCTGATAGCCTCTAATACACATTTATTTAATATATTAGCACATATATTGGATTAATTCCTATAATTTCCCACTTGGGTTATATATGAAACTTTATAAATGTTAATTATACCTTATGAGCTTATGATTTTGCTATCAAAACCTTATCCATCTTAACAATCTTGTCCATTAACTATGTTAATATAGGACCAAAGGACCTTCGTTACATATATTGTAACTAGACCCATCAATGATCACATATACTAATACAACTAATGACAAAGATCAAGCATAGATGTGTAGCATGAAAATTTCATGCAATGTGATCTTAACATGCTTATTTCTAACTGGTCCATCTTAAAACCTTAGTGAGATCAAACCATACTAAAATCAGAGTGTGAATAAACCAAAACTTTATTTCTGCAGAAAATAACCTTAAAATATCTATCAACTGAAATAACTGAAAATATGTCTATATTAGAAAAGCATCTAAAAGTACAAACTTCCACTAAAACTGAACATCCTGAAATGATATAACGCCTATACAAGCAATGTGTTCATGAAACATTTTAGGTGGCAATCCCTTAGTAAGCGGATCCGCAATCATGGAGTTTGTATCGATGTGCTCTATAGACAACAATCCACTCTAAACACTTTTTTTCACAACTAGGAACTTGATGTCTATATGCTTTGACTTCGTCGAGCTCCTCTTGTTGTTGGAATATAAAACTGCTGACTTATTGTTACAAAATAACTTGAGTGGTCTTTGAATACTATCCATTACATGCAACCTTGTGACAAAATTTTACAGTCATATTCCATGATTGGATGCCTCATAACACGCTATGAACTCTACCTCGATAGTAGAAGATGCTATAAGAGACTATTTAGGACTCTTCTAGGAGACAACACCTCCATCCAAAAGGTAGACATAGCCCGACATAGATTTCATATTATCTTGGCATCCAGCATAAACGGAGTCAGTATGCCTAATGAACTTAAGTTGTTCCAACCTCCAATACATGAGCATGGAATTCTTTGTTCTCTATAAATACCTTAAGACTCGTTTGCCTGCTATCTAGTGATCCTTTCTAGGATTGCTTAAGTATCTTCCCAACATCCCTATAACGTACGCAATATCCAGACGCGTACAACTTGAGTATATATCAAACACCCTACTGCTAACACATAAGGAATCTTCTGCATTTCTAAAATCTCAAAATAATTGTTAGGGCACTAATTGAGACTAAACTTGTCTACTTTAGCCACAGGGGTATCACCTAGTTTAAAATCATACATGTTATATCTCTTGAGAACCTTTTCGATATAGCCCTTTTGTGATAATCCAAGAATAACCTGAAGCGATCCCGGTGTATCTATATACCGAACACAAAGGAGGCATCACCAAGATCCTTTATCTCGAATTTCTTTGATAGAAATCTCTTAGTCTCGTGCAACAAGCCTACATTGTTATTGGCAAGCAAAATGTCATTGACATATAAAACCAGGAAAATATACTTACTCCCATTGAACTTGTGGTATATACGATCATCAACCACATTCATCTCAAAACCGAACAAGATGACAACCTAATAAAATTTGTAATACCACTGACGAGAAGCTTATGTAAGCCCATAGTTGGATTTCTTTAATTTGTCAACCATCTTCTTTGCATCTCCCGACACAAAGTTTTCCGTTTGCACCATATAGATTGTTTCATCAATGTCCTCATTGAGAAATGCAGTCTTAACATCTATGTAATGAAGTTCAAAATCAAATTGTGCCATTAATGCCATTATAATCTTGAAAAAGTCTTTCGAGGAAACCAGAAAAAAAGTCTCCTTATAGCCGATGCTTTCATTCTTTGTAAAGCTTTTAGCGACAAGACAAGCCTTGTACCTCTTCAAATCACCTTTTGAATCCCTCTTGGTCCTAAATATCTATTTATAGCCAATGGGTTTTGGTCTTTCAGTCAATGGGACAAGATCCCAAACGTCATTGTCCTTATAGACTTTATCTCTTCATTTATGGCATCAATCCACTCTTGAGATGTAGAGCTTGCCATGGCTTCACGGAAATTAATTGGATCATCTTCCATTACACCGATGTCATACTCATGTTATTGGAGAAATACAATGTAATCATTTGGCATTGCACTTTTCCTTTCTTTAGTGGATCTCCTTAATGGAATAGGTTTTTGGGGTAGTAGAGTTTGTTCTTCTAGAATGGGAGGTTCTCTTACATTGTTTTGATTTAGATCTGCTTCTTAAATAATGTCAAGAATAGGAACCTGATCAATATCAATAACAACTGTAAGAATATCAACATATTCCTCTTTAAAGACAAAGTTCCTAACCATATCTCCCCTTGCAAACGTGACATCCTCAAAGAACCGGGCATTTCCTGTCTCAAAAATTGACTTGGTTGTGGGATCAGAGTATCCAATAAAATGACAACTTACTATCCTTGAGTCTAGTTTCTTTTCATCAAGCCTGTAAGGTCTTGCCTCAACTTTACATCCTCAAACATGCATATGCTTTAAACTATGCTTCTTGCCTATACAAAGTTCGTAAAGGGTTTTTGTAGTCGCTTTAGTTAGAACCCTGTTAAGGATATATGCTACAGTCTTAAATGCTTCTCCCTAGAGTGATTCTAGTAAGGTAGAATGAGAAATCATACTCTTCACCATGTCCTTATGCATCTTGTTTTGTCATTTAGCAACACCATTCATCGTGGGTGAACCCGACATAGTGCACTGTGAGACGATATCACTTTCCTCTAGGAACTTAGCAAACGGTCTTGGATGTTGTTTACTTGAACCGTTATACCTACTATAGTATTCACCACCACGGTCAAATCTGATGCTTTTAATCCTTTTGCTAAGTTGGTTTTTAACTTCAACTTTATAATTTTTGAATACATCTAGCGACTATGACTTTTCATGAATGAGATATATGTAGCCATATCTGGCAAAATTGCTTATGAATGTTATAAAATATTGTTGACTATTCCAAGAACCTATTTGGAATGACCCACAAATATTTGTATGTATAAGTTCTAAGACGTTAAAGGTCTTATTGGCTTCAAATATCATTTTATTGGTTTGTTTCCCCTTAATACAGTTAACACAAATATCAAAATCTATAAAGACTATGGGGTCGAGAATTTCATCTGACACAATTCTCTCTATTCTCCTTCTGGAGATATGACCAAATCTCTTATGCCATAATATAGCTAAATTCTCATTGGTTAATTTTCTCTTTATAGCTCAAGTACTTAATTGCAGGGATTCATTAAATGAAGCAATTGCATCAAGTAAATAAAGATTATCGTAACCTAATAGAGAACCGATTTAACCAATTTTGAATCATGAAACTAACTAAATTTTCTATTTCCAAATAAATAAGAATAACTAAATTTGTTCCAAGCAGAAATAGAAATTAAATTTCGTCTAAAAGATAGTACAATAAATGTCTCATCAAGGTCCAAATAAAATCCCATTTTTAACAATATTCTAAATTTTTCTGTTGCTTTAACTTCAACCTTCTTGCCATCGCCTACATAGACATGTCTTTCACCATCAATTGGCTCTAGGCATCTCAGACAACCCTGCCTAGACACATTGATGTTAGTGGTTACATCATAATCTATCCACCAAGTGTGTTAAGGTACCAAAGTTAAATTAACCTTAGAACAAACCAAATTAAGGAGCATACCTTTCTTGGCATCCCAAGCGTGATAATTGGTGCAAGGCTTTTTCTTATGTCCTACTGCTCACCAGAAGAGACAACTCGTACCTTCCAAATCATCTAGTCTCATTTGTTGTTTTTTTTGAGGTATCATAACTGCAACTTTCTTATCCTTCTTTCTTTTCCATTTGTCCTTGGAAGTATTAGCCAAGTGAGCACTTTCTGTCTTTTCTTGCTTCAACCTTTCCTCTTCTTCACATAATGTAAGATGAGCTCATTAAAAGACCAAGTCTCCTTTTGGCAGTTATAGCTTACCCTAAACTGACTGAATTGTGTAGGAAGAGATATAAGAACCAAATGCACTGGCAAGTCCTCAAAAAGGTTAAGCTTAAGTGCACTTAGTTTTGAAGCAAGATGAGATATCTCCATGATGTATTCCTTGATGTTCCCTTTACCTCTATATCTCATTGAGATAAGGCTTGCCAAAAGTGTACTTGTTTCTCAATGTCCTCAAGGAACTCTTTGGCTGCCTTTATTGTTTCTGATATAGTGGCCCTGAATGCTTTCAGAATGGCCTTCTTTATGATCATCATTCACATGCGATTTGACTTCTCTCACTTTTCTATGTCCCTCTTTTCATCAGAGGAACTATTATCCATAAGAGGTACAGGAGAAGGAACCCTTAATGCAAGGTCGAGATCCATGACTCTGAGAATCATAAAGAGGTTCTCTTGCTATGATTTGAAGTTGCTACCATTTAGTATAGGAATTGAATTGTTGTTGGTAGTAATGTTAGAGGCATAACTAGTAGCTGAAACAGAGAACAAAGCAAACAAACCCAAAAACAAGCTCTCATACGAATCCAAAATAACAATAATAAATCCAAATAAAGGTAATCCCATCTAAAAATTTCAGGCACTCCATTAATATTTAGTCTTTGGATAGAAATATTAAGTTGTAAGTGATATCTTAATGTAGTAATTAAACACTAACAATAAGAACATGTCAAACAATAAATCTTCCTTTAGGCTGATTTATTGTTTATATGTAAAACTGAATAATTATTACGTGTTTATCACCATAGGTGTACATGCAATTATGTCAAATATTGCCTTCCTTTGTGCTGGTCAACATTCACAAAAGTTGCATGAACACAACCATTTATATTTCAAAACAAATTAATTTCTACAAAAGAGGCCACTTTGGTGATATGTTGTTTTAATTAATTCATTTCAAATTATATATAAAATACCAAAATTTGAATTTAAAATTGCACCAAAAAAGACCAAAATTAAAATAAAAAATAAAAAAATAGTCAAAAGTCAACTTGATCAAAGTCAGCTGGTCAACTTGACTAGGTCGGGGCTGGACTGGGTTAGGTGGACCCAACCCGAATCCTAACCCAACCCTCTCTCTTTTCTTCTTTGTGTCATAGGCCCAGCCCATGACATCTTTTTCTTTTTTTTTTTTTCCTTCTTCCTCTTGTTGGCAACCTTGTGCCGTATAACATGAAACTGAAAAAAAAAAAATTCCTTGAAAGCCTAATCTAGAAAGCAACCGACATCAACCAAAATTATGCATATGTTTTATACAAACTGATTCAAAACGAATTCAACATAAGATAAATATATATATATATTATATATATATATATATATATATATATGAAGTTTTGTTTCTTTTTTTTTTATCGACATGTGCTGAACCCATATAGTTGAAAAACCAAAAAAAATAAATAAATTTCTTGAATCCCATAAAATGGATTCAACCGAATTCAACCTTATACACACACATATATATATATATATATATTATATAACCCAATCCTTCCTAAACATACATGGGCACAGGCGCAATCAAGAAACCGTTCATATATATATTTATAGAACCAAATTCAACAGTATATCTACATATATATGCCATAAACTGAATCAATATATATGCAAGTATATGAACACAATAATGTATTCCCTAAACAATTTAACCAAAATTCCAAATAATTGTTTTAAAAATTAACAATTTTAAAGAAACCATAGATTGTTAAATTTGAGAATTTTTTTATGAGAATCATATTTAGAAAATTATTGATTCCTAATGATTTAATATGAAGAGGCTCTAGATAGCACTTGTTTGAACAAAATATTGTGATAAAACCATTATCACTTAGGATCATTCATGTCAAATCATTAAGAAAATTAATGAGATGTAGAAGCTAACTTGAATCTATTGATTGAATTGTGATTCCTGAGTTTGTAGGATGAGGATTTTCCAATCCTGGTATGTAAGTCCTCCTTCAAAGTTTGCCTCTGTAATTTCTCTGTAAATAGGGAACAGAAAAAAAATGTACATACTGACTTGGGGACCACAACCTCTTTATATAACTAATAAACCCCAACCGTTATCCTTAATTACTAATTTAATCCCATCATAATATCAATAATTTTATTTTGGTCTCTACATATAGGAAGTCCACACTAAATTATGCATTAAGAGCCCAAAACCCAAATTGATCACTTTTAATTAGGTAACCTTATATGATAGCTTTCAATACATATTTATTTAATATATTAGCTCGTACATTGGATAACTTGTGGTATGATGCCATGAAAGATGAGATGAACTCTATGTCATCTAATGGAGTCTGAGATCTTGTCAAGCTGCTTGATGGTGTAAAATCCATTGGATGTAAATGGGTCTTCAAAACAAAGAAAGACCCATTAGGCAACATTGAAAGATATAAGACAAGACTCGTTGCTAAAGGATTCACTCAAAGAGAGGGTATAGATTACATTGAGACTTTGTCTCTTGTATCCAAAAAGGACTCCCTTCGTGTGATTATGGCATTAGTGGCTCATTTTGATTTTGAGTTACATCAGATGGATGTGAAAACGGCATTCCTCAATGGTGATCTAGAGGAAGAGGTTTAC
>CAMOHE010048576.1:0-15942 GCA_946598075.1 Artocarpus hirsutus | reverse complement strand
TATGAAACAGCTGGAGATTTGACATTTGTTTGGGGCTGCAGAAGGGGTTTGAAACGCAGTGTCGCAGTCAAAAATGAACTTTGTTTGGGGCTGCATGGACGGAGACATTTGGGTTGATGTCATGACAATCCAGTTGTATATATATGCCTTACAATAACTAATTTTCAGCTTTTTTAAACCCAATCTGAGAGAGAGAGAGAGAGAAAGAGAGAGAGAGAGAAGCACTTGATGATGCAGGATTATTTGGCAGTGACGAATTTCTGCTAGAACACGATAGCAGTCAAATCGGTTCTATCATTTCAAATGGTAAGAGGGGCAAAAGTGAAATTAAACTAAAGCAAAATATCGTAATATTTAAAAAAAAAAAAGGATAATTAACGTTCGACCACTTCTCATATGCTGGCGAAACTAAATAACAATAATTTGCTTGTCCGTCACTATAATCTGACTCTTAATATTTAATGCCAGTTCCAGCCTTGAGATACTCAAGTCAGGTTAAATTTATCTTTGTATTTCATACCAGAGAAGCTTGACAGAAGATTGGTCTGCAAGTTCGTGCCAACCTTAAATCGGATGATCATGTGGAACTTGATGTTAATTGCTCCCTCTCATTAGAAAAACTATGTAGTAAATTCTAAAAATTTCACTTAAGAGGAGATCTTTGAGATCTATCATTTGTAATTTGAACTCAATCTAAACCCGGATAATTTCAAATTATGAAGCACCTAAAATTTCGTTATCTTTCCATGGGAGCAAAATCTTATAAAGCTAATACTTGGTACATCTTCTTCCAACAAAGTACATGTTTTCAGAGAAAGAGAAAGACAAGCTCTGAAAATCTTCCTACAATAAGTTTTATATACATATATATATATATATATATAAACATGCGTGAGTGAAACAGAACTCAAGCCATTAGTTTAATACCGTTAGCAAGATCTGTTTCGCCAGCAAACTATGCAGTTAGCAATGCTTTAGTGGTATGCCTTCTAAGAAAACCAACACTTCCACATTTGTGCCTTCTAAAAACATTTGTAGCCTTTTGCTTAATTAGATTGAATGACTACAACTACTTGTACTTCAATTTTGGAAATTTCCATCCCCTGTGTAGAGCAGAATCTTCTCATATACAAAGTCAGACTAAAATTTGAATTGAAGAAGATTTCTTCTCCCCATTCTAAAGTTTTTGGCAACTAAGCAAGTGAGCATCAACAATTGACAAATTATGCCCAATTAGCTGGATTTTCTTCTTTTGGTTGCACATCACTACATCAGTGAACCACATTGCAAGCATCAACTAACTAATAATTCATGCCCTTTAATTATCTTTGATTTCTGTTTTGATGAATCTTCTTTGCGTTAAACAATTGTTTCAATCATGCTCATATGAATTACTTAAATTGTTCCCGAGAACATACCCAGAAGCCTTTTGCTCTAAAGACAGGAGCTCAAGCATCGAGTATATAAACTCTGTGCTGACATGGGACTTGTCACCAGCCACAAATTCGTAGATGTTACTATCAATCTCAATTGAACTAAATCCTGGTGTCTTTTGTATCCCACGGGCCTTCACTGTCTTCCAAACTTGCCCGCACCATCCCACTTTCCAACTGCGGCGTATATGTTTGCAAGAAGCACATAGTTGGAATCACCTCCAGGATCCAAATCAGAAAGGTACACCTTTCAGCTAAGGTAATATCCTCGTGAGTCCAACAGGCTGCCGGCAATGACCCTAAAACAACTTCATATGGTTTCATAGGCATATTCTCCATCACAATTAGCGCGTCTAACCTCCCAGCACGAATATACAGATCTACTATGCACCCATAATGCTCGATCCTGTACTGAATTCCATGAACACTTTTCATGTTTTCAAATATCGAGAGCCCCTCATCGACTAAGCCAGTATGGCTACAAGCAGTTAGAGCACCAGTGAAGCTAACTCCGTTGGACTTGAATCCTTCCTTCTGCATCAAATCGAAAATTTACGAGCTTCCTGCCAACAATAATCGAGTTCCATGATACCAAAGTACGCTTAGGCATTCTCTCAAAAACTTGTTGCGCAAGCTCCGTACATCCACATCAAGAATACATATCGATCAACGAGTGGCTAATCTTAATATTATCCTTAAAATTACAATTTATGATAAACCGATTCATCCACAAGCCTAAACCAACTGTTCCCAGATCAGCACATGCAGCAAGAACGGCAATCACAGTCACATAAGCGGGCTCCACACCAGAGACTTGCATCTCCCGAAACCACTCCAACGCTTCCTCGAATAGATGTCTTTTCACAAAGCCGCCAATCAAAGCAGTCCATGAAATAGCGTCTTTCCCAGGCATTTCATCAAACAAATTGACCACACTTTCCACTTTTCCGTTTCTCGTATAGCCATTAATCATCATCGTATTCCAAGACACCGAATTCTTCTCATTAATCTCGTCAAAGACCAATCTAGCCATATCCACGTGACCGCACTTCGAGTACATAGCAACAAGAGCCGTTCCAACCATGACGTTACTCGTGTCCAAGCCCAGCTTACGAGCATAACCATGAATGGAAGCTCCGAACGACGCATTGTCCAGAGGAGATTCAGCACATCCCGATACAAGCGTGACGAAGGTGACGTGATTGGGTTCTACCCCAGATAGTCTCATTCGGAAAAACTCCACGGCGGCTTCTCCCAATCGGCCATTTTTGCAGCGCCGAGCCATGGAAGTGGTCCATTTGACGACGGGTTCGATGGATTTGTTTGTGGGAAGCAGAGTGTTGGTTGGGGAAGATGGCTTGAGTTGGGGATGGAAGAGAGACAGGCGGTGGTTTGGAAGGTAGAGAGGGTTGGGTTGGGCGAACCGTGACTGTCACAGTTTTCGCTGGAAAACTCATTCTTCGAAATACAGTTCTTCGAGCAACTGTTTTTGGTCCTTGTACTTTTACTTGGATTTAGTTTGACAAAAGATAATTCCTACCTACTTTCGGCAAAACAGACCAAACTTGCTGTTATTAAACTGCTTTGAACGGTTTCAAAGACCCAACATCCATCATTTTGTATTGGGCTCCTTCGGTGACCGATAGAAATATTGGTTAGTCTATCATATTTTTTCGATAAAAAGATATATAAAAATAACAAGATGGCTTCATGTGCTTTGATTTATTATGTGAATTCCAAGCCTGATGCACTACTAAAATGTTTCAAAGAAAGTTTATCCTAACGTTGGTCTACTTTTGGCCTAGATCAACTTAAGGTAAATGGAGTCTCTATTGCTCCTTAAATCAAATATGAAACTTTTTACTTGGACCCAAAACTCAACTCAGATTGAGTTTCTCTCTCTCAAATACGTTTTAAAAAAATATCAAAATTTTTTCGTTTCATATTTAATTAAGACAATTCTTTTTTTATTAGGTTTAGAGAAAGAAGAGGAATAAATTTTCATTATATTGCCTATTAAAATAAGAAAGAAAGCGCAAGTTCTGAAAAATGTTTGAGAGAGTGCTTATTAATATGGAAAGAACATGCAACTCAGCTTAATGATATGAGTGCATGCTTGTATTATTTATAGCAGTAATTGTACAAAGAGAAGTAAATTAGTTATAATTACAACATATTGTTATCTGACACTAGCTACTCAATAGTAGGAAATGTTTAAACTAAATAAGCTACAAAAACTGCCCAGCTAAAGTTGATTGTGCTTAACATGGCCCCTTAAGGTCAAGCGCCTAGAGAGGACATTGAGCTTGCTACAAAGAGATAACGAAGGACAAACGGGTAATGCCTTAGTCATTATATCTACAAGTTGATCTTCAGTATGAACAAATCAAACAAGCAGAGACTTTTGAAGCATACACTCACGAACAAAATGATAATCAATCTCAACATATTAAACGCCAGAGTGTGCCAGAGTGAAACAAAGGATTGGTAGCCAAATATGTAATACCAAGGTTGTTGCATACCAAAACAAGCGGTTTGAACATAGCAACATGAACTCATGTAAAAGAGATTATATCTGTGTTTAGTCGCGGCATTAGCAAGACCATGAACCTCAGACTCATTATTTGAAAGAGAGACTACTTGATGCTTGGAAGCAGACCAAGACACCAAATTGCTACCAAAGAAAACACAATAGCCACTTGTACTACGACGGTGATCTAGAAAAGAAGTGTTGACAAATGAGTATGTAGTAGAATTTTAAAATTTTTAAATAAAAGTCTTTTTCATAAAACAAGTTAGACACGCTATGTAACATAAATTAATGAAAGATCTTTCGTACCTTTATACAATCAGAGCCGTACTTCTGACAAAAAATAGTTTGATAGAACCACTACTAAGAATCGCATTTAGAAGAGCATCAACTAATTGGTCTTCTTTGTTATTCCCTATTCTATGACCAGAGTGCAAGCAAGCACACATCATTCAATTTTCTTCTTGATAACTTCTCCTCACAACCACAAGAGAAAACAAAGAATTATCGTTCTTGATAATGAACAATAATTCTATGGAATTTTCGAGTTTCTCTCTTTAGGAAACTCTATTCAAATTTCTCTAATTAGCAAACCTAAACAATAGGAACACACTATTTTTTAGTGGTTAGTAGCGCTTTAATTCTACTTAGATATAGGGCTTTTAAATTCATAACAGAGTTAAATTTTGCGCCAAAACACATGAAAAAACATGTAACTTATTTACGCCTACTGGCTTGCTTGTTTGCCTAAATTACTTAACAAAAGTTATGCCACTTGCCGGCTGGATCTTGTCACGACCTGCCTATTCTACCTAGTTGTAGAATGTTTCTATTTTATTCAATATGTAAATCTTTCACAAAATCTCAGTTTAATTCAAATTACCTAATGGAAAAGTTTTTTTATTAAAACAGTTATATACAAATAATCCTATATCTATAAAAATAAATTTAAACAATTCAAAATGTTTATCTTGAATTAATTCATGAACTTAATTCAACCAATAAACTAAGATGAATTACCACATTTCAATCAACTGAATTTGAATTAATTGAAGAATTAATATAAGTTACCAATTTTTAGAAAAAAAAAACTCCGTACTATTTCATGAAAATATATGAGCTAACAAAGGGGACTGGATTGTTAGACTAGGTGTTCTAAGAATTAAATAATATAATAGTTTTTTTAGATATTTAATCAATAAAAAAGATTATTATTTATTTTCATATGTCAAATGTTTTCATTTTTATGTTCATTTATGTTGAATATATGATAAACAAACAAAAGTCTAAGACTACAAGTCTAAACTTTTAAGATCGTGCATATGATGAATAGATTATACTGAAAACATGAATCTTAAAGGTGATAGTCTAAATGATAAAGTCCGCAATATTTAAGACATTAGTAGCGACGAAGAATAGAAATTATGTATAACAGCCCTTTTTTTATGTAATGTCATTTTAATATTATTATAGAACATAATTATTATAATACTACACCATGATATTAAAATTTTTATTTATCAATAGTTGGATATGTCTGGACAAATTGCTACGTGTGTCGGCTCTTCAAGTGAAGCACAACCTCCACCCGACTCATATAGAGTGCCATCACACTGTCAATTGGGTATGTTACAACCCAATTGCAAATTTGTCAAGTTTATTCAGTCAACTAATTTTAATCTAAAATGATGATTGATGTTTATAGCACTAGATGTTGCATCTTGCCTTTGTTTCAATCAAGAAAACAAAAGGTTATGAGATCACCACATATGTAGATGAGTATAGAAAGGTTCCAGTCATATTTGATGAGGCTGGTGGTACCTGAAAGGCACTTGGGTGGTTTGGGTTATAGTTTGAAAGTGCCATCGGCATTACACTAAGGATGCGTGTAAGCCATTCCACGATACTTAGAAAGATGTAAATACCCAGCATAAGAGACAGATTCAGCAGTGCATGTTGCATTCATTCAACTTCATCCTTATAGAACAAAATTTTTCATATAGCATAATAAAAGTAATTATCATGGTCTTAAATATGTTATAGGATTAGTTTGCTTTGGATTACCAAAGGTTGGACAGTATCCTTCGTGGTGTAGTTGATATGGAGGCATCCAAGTGTTAAAGAGACTGGAAGAGCAACCTCCACAAACACTTAAAAGCACTTGGAGGATAGCAAACGAGGCATAAGTTAGAGTGAACCCCCCACGAACCTTAGGAATCAAGAACACTAGGGTCGTTATTGCCATAGGTTCATGTCTAAGAAATTTCAAGTAATTATATATCTTCTAAGTTGATTATTTATATTATATATATATATATATATATCAATTTCAATATTGCTAATGCTAAAAACTATAGTAAGTAGAAAAATTCGACGACAAATAAAAACAATCGTTGCAACTAGAAATGGTCAAGTTTGCATGGTCGAATATCCATCTCCCAGTATTGCGGCAAGAAGGTTAGTAAGTTCTTTTAATAGATAGCTTAAGATAAAGCTATCATTTTGTTCTTCCTATCTCAAAAGATTTGGATGCCCAAAACATAATTAGCTTTATGCAAGTCCTTTACATCAAACTACTTAGTCAACAACAATATAACTAATGACAATGCTCCAACATCATTGCCAATAAGTAGAATGTCCTCCTTAATGTGTTTGTAAACACATGGTTCATCCATGTTTTGTTTGTGCCCAATTTTTTCTATTTTTTCTATTTAAGGATACCTTTGTAGTTTTTAAGAACAAAGGGACAAAGTAACAAATAGTTAAAACTACGATATACAATTATGTAATAAAGAAAAGAATGCACAGATAGCATTGTCGAGTACTCGCAAGGAGAACATGTGATCTACTCATTGGCATAATCTTATGCATTCCTCAAATTAAATAATGATAAAAGCATGGAATATTTTATCTAATAACAATTTAGGGCAATATCTATATGATAAGGGAAACTTCCAAATTTTATTCCATTTATTTTTTAATTTTTTTCTTTTCATGCCTTTCTTTCTAGCTAGTTAAAATGATCATTTAGTTTGGATGGCTTGAATTTTTCCCAGCTTTAATATATTTGGCCAGTTGTGTAAATTACAGACAGTGCTAGTTTGTTCGATCTTCTTTCTATCCCCTACTTTAGTTCAAGCCTATTTTATCCCTATTTATGTAAGAAATAAGGCTAACAAGCTCCACTTTTGAGCTCCCTTGAAAAACTTTTGTTTATTATCTTTTGGTTAAATATTTACTTTTCCTCTTGTGAAATGCTATATAATATATTTTTTGTGTGTCAAAAATATGATGATGAAACAAATGGGTAAAAATAGTGGATTGCGTAGATGTATTTTAATATATATGATATGTTCTTTAGCTAGAAACTTAAGGGTTGTCTTTTCAAGCTTTAATCAGACCGTGAGAAAATCAATTATTGAATAATTTTAATGCAAGTTTAATTTCTTATGTTAGAACAAAATATTGTGATGAAAACCATCATCACCCAAGATCATTCATGTTAAATCACCAAGAAAATTAATGAGATACATAAGCTAACCTGAATCCATTGATTGAATTGTGATTCCCAAGTCTATAGGTTGAGGATTTTCCAATATGTAAGTCCTCTTTCAAAGTTTGTCTTTGTAATTTCTTTGTAGATGGGGAATAGAAAAATAACATACTTACTGACCTGGGGACCATAACCCCTTTATATAACTGCTAAACCTTAATAGTTATCTTTAATTACTAATTTAGCCCATCATAAAATCAGTAATTATATTTTTGTCTCTACACAAAGAAGGCCTACACTTAATGATACATTAAAAGCCCAAAACCTAAATTAATCACTTTTAATTGGACAACCTTATCTGATAGCCTCTAATACACATTTATTTAATATATAAGGCATATATTGGATTAATTCTATAATTTTCCACTTGGGTTACATATGAAACTTTATAAATGTTAACTATACCTTATGAGCTTATGATTTTGCTATCAAAACCTTATGCATCTTAACAATCTTGTCCATTAACTATGTTAAGATAGGACCAACGGACCTTCGTTACATATATTGTAACTAGACCTATGAATGATCACATATACTAATACAACCAATGACAAAGATCAAGCATAGATGTGTAGCATAAAAATTTCATGCAATGTGATCTTAACATGCCTATTTTCAATTGGTCCGCCTTAAAACCTTAGTGAGATTAAACCATACCAAAATCAAAGTGTGAATAAACCAAAACTTTATTTCTGCAGAAAATAACCTTAAAATATCCATCACTTGAAATAACTGAAAATATGTCTATATTAGAAAAGCATCTAAAAGTACAAACTCCTACCAAAACTGAACATCCTGAAATGATTTGACACCTATACAAGCAGTGTGGTCATGAAACATTTTAGGTGGCAATCCCTTAGTAAGTGGATCCGCAATCATGGAGTTTGTATCGATATGCTCTATAGACAACAGTCCACTCTGAACTCTTTTTTTCACAACTAGGAACTTGATGTCTATATGCTTTGACTTCGTCGAGCTCCTCTTGTTGTTGGAATATAAAACTACTGACTTATTGTTACAAATAACTTGAGTGGTCTTTGAATACTATCCATTATGTGCAGCCTTGTGATAAAATTTTACAACCATATTCCATGATTGGATGCCTCATAACACGCTATGAACTCTACCTTCATGGTAGAAGATGCTATAAGAGACTGTTTAGGACTATTCTAGGAGACAACACATCCATCAAAAAGGTAGACATAGCCTAACGTTGATTTCATATTATCTTGGCATCCATCATAATCAGAGTTAGTATACCTAATAAACTTAAGTTGTTCCAACCTTTGATACGTGAGCATGGAGTTCTTTGTTCTCTGTAAATACCTTAAGACTCGTTTGCTTGCTATCTAGTGATCCTTTATGGGATTACTCAAGTATCTGCCCAACATCCCCTATAACATACGCAATATCCAGATGCTTACAAACCTGAGCATACAGGGGTATCACCTAGTTTAAAATCCAGACTAAACTTGTCTCCCTTAGCCACAGGGGTATCACTTAGTTTAAAATCCTACATGTCATATCTCTTGAGAACCTTTTTGATATAGCCCTTTTGTGATAATCCAAGAATAACCTAAAGCAATCCTGGTGTATCTGCATACCCAACACAAAAGAGGCATCACCAAGATCTTTTATCTCAAATTTCTTTGATAGAAATCTCTTAGTTTCGTGCAATAAGCCTATATCATTGCTGGCAAATAAAATGTCATTGACATATAAAACTAGAAAAATATACTTGCTCCCACTAAACTTGTGGTATATACGATCATCAACCACATTCATCTCAAAACTGAACAAGATGACAACCTAATGAAATTTGTAATACCACTAACGAGAAGCTTACTTAAGCCCATAGTTGGATTTCTTTAATTTGCCAACCATCTTCTTTTCATCTCCCGACACAAAGTTTTCTGGTTGCACCATATAGATTGTTTCAACAATGTCCTCATTGAGAAACGTAGTCTTAACATCTATGTAATGAAGCTCAAGATCAAATTGTGCCATTAATGCCATTATAATCCTGAAAGAGTCTTTCGAGGAAACCAGAAAGAAAGTCTCTTTATAGTCGATGCCTTCTTTCTTTATAAAGCTTTTAGCGACAAGACAAGCCTTGTATCTCTTCACATCGCCTTTTGAATCCTTCTTAGTCCTAAATATCTATTTACAACTAATGGGTTTTGCACTTTCAAGCAATGGGATAAGACCCCAAACGTCATTGTCCTTTATAGACTTTATGTCTTCATTCATGGCATCAATCCACTCTTGGGATGTAGAACTTGCCATGGCTTCACGGAAGTTAATTGGATCATCTTCCACTACACCGATGTCATACTCATGTTCTTAGAGAAATACAATGTAATCATTTGGCACTGCACTTTTTCTTTCTCTAGTGGATCTCCTTAATGGAATAGGTTTTTGGGGTAGTAGAGTTTGTTCTTCTAGAATGGGAGGTTCTCTTACGTTGTTTTGATTTGGATCTGTTTCTTAAATAATGTCAGGAATAGGAACCTGATCAATGTCAATAGCAACTATAAGAATATCAACATATTCTTCTTTAAAGACAAAGTTCCTAACCTTATCTCCCCTTGCAAACTCAACATCCTCAAAGAACCAAGCATTTCTTGTCTCAAAAATCGACTTGGCCGTGGGATCAGAGTATCCAATAAAATGACAACTTACTATCTTTGAGTCTAGTTTCTTTTCATCAAGCCTGTAAGGTCTTGCCTCAACTTTACATCCCCAAACATGCATATACTTTAAACTAGGCTTCTTGCCTGTCTGAAGTTCGTAAAGGGTTTTTGCAGTCGCTTTAGTTAGAATCCTGTTAAGGATATATGTTACAGTCTTAACCGCTTCTCCCTAGAGTGATTCTAGTAAGGTAGAATGGGAA
Source organism: Artocarpus hirsutus (assembly GCA_946598075.1). Taxonomy (NCBI): domain Eukaryota; kingdom Viridiplantae; phylum Streptophyta; class Magnoliopsida; order Rosales; family Moraceae; genus Artocarpus; species Artocarpus hirsutus. The sequence goes on along the minus strand of CAMOHE010048576.1, from coordinate 5,533 downwards.
ATCATACTCTTCACCATGTCCTTAAGCATCCTGTTTTGTCTTTTAGCAACACCATTCATAGTGGGTGAACTCGGCATAGTGCACTATGAGACGATACCACTTTCCTCTAGGAACTTAGCAAACGGTCTTGGATGTTGTTTACTTGAACCATTATACCTACCATTGTACTCACCTCCATGGTCATCTCTAATGCTTTTAATCCTTTTGTTGAGTTGGTTTTTAACTTCAACTTTATAATTTTTGAATACATCTAGTGACTATGACTTTTCATGAATGAGATATATGTAGCCATATCTGGCAAAATTGCCTATGAATGTTATAAAATATTATTGACTATTCCAAGAAACCATATGGAATAGCCCACAAATATCTGTATGTATAAGTTCTAAGACGTCCAAGGTTCTATTGGTTTCAAATCTCCTTTTATTGGTTCGTTTCCCCTTAATACAGTTAACACAAATATCAAAATCTATAAATACTAAGGAGTCGAGAATTTCATCTGACACAATTCTCTCTATTCTCTTTCTAGAGATATGACCAAATCTCTTATACCATAACGTAGCTAAATTCTTATTGGCTAATTTTCTCTTTATACCTCAAGTACTTAATTGCAGGGATTCATTAAATGAAGCAATTGCATCAAGTAAATAAATATTATCGTAACCTGATAGAGAACTGATCCAACCAATTTTGAATCATGAAACTAACTAAATTTTCTATTTCCAAATAAATAAGAATAACCAAATTTGTTCTAAGCAGAAATAGAAATCAAATTTTGTCTAAAAGATGGTACAATAAATGTCTCATCAAGATCCAAATAAAATCCAATCTTTAACAATATTCTAAATTTTCCTGTTGCTTTAACTTCAACCGTCTTGCCATCGCCTACATAGATATATCTTTCACCATCAATTGGCTCTAGGCATCTCAGACAACCCTGCCTAGGCACATTGATGTTAGTGGTTACACTAGAATCTATCCACTAAGTGTGTTCAGGTACCAAAGTTAAATTAACCTTAGAACAAACCAAATTAAGGAGCATACCTTTCCTGGCATCCTAAGCGTGATAATTGGTGCAATGCTTTTTCTTATGTCCTACTGCTCACTAGAAGAGACAACTCATACCTTCCAAATCATCTAGTCTCTTTTGTTGTTTTTTTTGAGGTATCATAACTGCAACTTTCTTATCCTTCTTTCTTTTCGTTTTGTCCTTGGAAGTATTAGCCAAGTGAGCACTTTTTGTCTTTTCTTACTTCAACTTTTCCTCTTCTTCACACAATGTGAGATGAGTTCATTAAAAGACCAAGTCTCCTTTTGGCAGTTATAGCTCACCCTAAACTGATTGAATTGTGCGGGAAGAGATATAAGAATCAAATGCACTAGCAGCTCCTCAGAAAGGTTAAGCTTAAGTGCTCTTAGTTTTGAAGCAAGATAAGATATCTCCATGATGTACTCTTTGATGTTCCCTTTACCTCTATATCTCATTGAGATGAGGCTTGCCAAAAGTGTACTTGTTTCAGTCTTTTCATTTTTAGCAAATTCCTTCTCAATGTCCTCAAGGAACTCTTTGGCTGCCTTTATCGTTTCTGATATATTGCCACTGAATGCTTTCAGAATGGCCTTCTTTATAATCATCATTCACATGCGATTTGACTTCTCCCACCTTTCCATGTCCCTCTTTTCATCAGAGGAACTTTTATCCATAAGAGGTACAAGAGAAGGAACCCTTAATGCAAGGTCGAGATCCATGACTCCGAGAATAATAAGGAGGTTCTCTTGCTATGATTTGAAGTTGCTACCATTTAGCATAGGAATTGAATTGATGTTGGTAGTAATGTTAGAGGCATAACTAGTAGCTGAAACAGAGAACAAAACAAACAAACCCAAAAACAAGCTATTATAAGAATCCAAAATAACAATAATAAATCCAAATAAAGGTAACCCCATCTCAAAATTTCAGGTACTCCATTAATATTTAGTCTTTGGATAGAAATATTAAGTTGTAAGTGATATCTTGGTGTAGTAATTAAACACTAACAATAAGAACATGTCAAACAATAAATCTTCTTTTAGGCTGATTTATTGTTTATATGTAAAACCAAATAATTATCACGTGTTTATCACCATAGGTGTACATGCAATTCTATCAAATATTGCCTTCCTTTGGGCTGGTCAACATTCACATAAGTTGTACGGACACAACCGTTTATATTTCAAAACAAATTAATTTCCACAAAAAAGGCACTTTGGTGACATGTTGTTTTAATTAATTCATTTCAAATTATATATAAAATACCAAAATTTGAATTTAAAATTGCACCAAAAAAAGACCAAAATTAAAATAAAAAATAAAAAATAAAAAAAATTAGTCAAAAGTCAACTTGATCAAAGTCAGCTGGTCAACCTTGACTAGGTCGTGGCTGGACTGGGTCGGGTGGACCTAACCCTCATCCTAACCCAACCCTCTCTCTTTTCTTCTTTGTGTCATAGGCCCAGCCCATGACATCTTTTCTTTTTTTTTTTTTTTTTTCCTTCTTCCTCTTGTCGGCAACCTTGTGCCGTATAACATGAAACTGAAAAAAAAAAATCCTTGAAAGCCGAATCTAGAAAGCAATTGACATCAACCAAAATTATACATATGTTTTATACATACTGATTCAAAATGAATTCAACATAAGATATATTATATATATATATATATATATATATATATATGAAGTTTTGTTTCTTTTTTTTATCGGCATGTGTTGAACCCATATAGTTGAAAAACCAAAAAAAAAAAAAAAAATTTCTTGAATCCCATAAAATGAATTCAACCGAATTCAACCTTATACATATATATATATATATATATATATATATATATAACCAAATCCTCCCTAAACATATATGGGCACTAGCGCAATCAAGAAACCGTTTATATATATATATTTATAGAACCAAATTCAACAGTATATCTACATATATATGCCATAAACTGAATCAATATATATGCATGTATATGAACACAATAATGTATTCCCTAAACAATTTAACCAAAATTCCAAATAATTGTTTTCAAAATTAACAATTTTAAAGGAACCATAGATTGTTAAATTTGTGAATTTTTTTACGAGAACCATATTTAGAAAATTATTGATTCCTAATGATTTAATATGAAGAGGCTCTAGATAGCACTTGTTTGAACAAAATATTGTGATGAAAACCATTATCACTTAGGATCATTCATGTCAAATCACTGAGAAAATTAATGAGATGCAGAAGCTAACTTGAATCTATTCAGTGAATTATGATTCCTGAGTCTGTAGGATGAGGATCTTCTAAGCCTGCACATAAGTCCTCCTTCAAAGTTTGCCTCTGTAATTTCTTTGTAGATAGGAAACAGAAAAATAATGTACGTACTAACTCGGGGACCACAACCTCTTTATATAACTGCTAAACTCCAACCGTTATCCTTAATTACTAATTTAACCCCATCATAATATCAGTAATTATATTTTGATCTCTACATATAGGAAGCCCCCACTTAATTATGCATTAAGAGCGCAAAACACAAATTGATCACTTTTAATTAGGCAACCTTATTTGATAGCTTTTAATATATATTTATTTAATATATTAGCTCGTATATTGGATAACTTGTGGTATGATGCCATGAAAGATGAGATGAACTCTATGTCATCTAATGGAGTCTGGGATCTTGTCAAGTTGCATGATGGTGTAAAAGCCATTAGATGTAAATGGGTCTTCAAAACAAATAAAGACTCATTAGGCAACATTGAAAGATATAAGACAAGACTTGTTGCTAAAGGATTCACTCAAAGGGAGGGTATAGATTACATTGAGACTTTTTATCTTATATCCAAAAAGGATTCCCTTCGTGTGATTATGGCATTAGTGGCTCATTTTGATTTTGAGTTACATCAGATGGATGTGAAAATGGCATTCCTCAATGGTGATCTAAAGGAAGTGGTTTACATGAAACAACATGAAGGATTCTTCTCTAATGATGGTGAGCAATTGGTGTGCAAACTCAAGAAATCCATATATGGTTTGAAACAAGCCTCCTGTCAATGGTATTTGAAATTCCACGATGTCATCACTTCATTTGGTTTTGAAGAGAACATCATAGATCAATGTATATACCAGAAGGTCAGTGGGAACAAGATTTGTTTCCTTGTTTTGTATGTGGATGATATCCTTCTTGCTACCAATGATAAGGGGTTTCTATATGAAGTGAAACAATTCCTTTCTAAGAACTTTGATATGAAGAATATGGGTGAGGTATCTTATGTCATTGGCATTAAGATCTATAGGGATAGATCTTGATGCATTTTGGGACTATCGCAAGAAACCTATATCAATAAAGTCTTAGACAGATTTCGGATGAAAGATTGTTCACCAAGTGTAACACCCATTGTGAAGGGTGATAAGTTCAATCTAAACCAACTCCCGAGGAATGATTTCGAGAAAAATCAAACCAACAATTTAAACATATGTGTGTATGTATGTATGCATGCATGGATTTCTTTATTTAATATGTTTTTCTATCTCCTCGTAATAAGGGAAATTAAGTGTTTGAATGCCGTTGTATGGCAATCACATTTAAAGGGTGTTTGAAAAAGTAGAACAAACTATGTGAATAGTGTAAAAAAGCTACAGTGTAAAGTTCTAACATTCTACAATTCCAAACACCCTATTAGTCGTTTATTTTTTGGGAAATAATTAGTGATTTGTCATCTTTTGTTATTGTGTACTAGCTAGCGTAAAATGCAACTAGTCATGGAAGGTTTTTCTACTAAAATACATGTAGTGCATCACTTCAACTAACATCAATAATACTATCCATCAAAGAGCAAGAACAACTAACATCAAGCACATCTCAACTATATCGACGCCCATTAAAGAGACCCATCTGGCACTTATTGTCACGCCCCGGAGTACGGGAGGTGACGTGGTGGTTTAATTAAATCAATTGAGTAAAGATTTAGTTAAAAATAGGGTTTTAGAAGGAAATTTATAAATAAAATGTGATAATTTTAAAATCGTTTGAATAGAAAGGTTAAAGAAATAAATAAATTACCATAATAATTAAACAAATAGAAATAACATTAAAATAATTAGATATGGGGTGGAACGCGTATGAGTCCCACTGGCCCACATATTGTGCACACACATATAGTACTGAAAATATTATGATACAACCACAGTCCAGAGTAAAAGAAAAGTTATAGCCTTACATGCCTTGAATGATAAATTAGCCTACCAAATACTTCTACTGATCGTAAGTCCGGTCGGCGGACTCTTCTCCAAACCTATGCTGCTATCCACCTAGGGTTAAGATTTTAAAACAGATAAAATGTGAGCGAAAGGCTCAGTAGGACTATATTTAGAAAATTATTCAACTTTTAAAGAAATTGCGTAAATCAAATAAACATATAAAAATAAACTGGAACAATCATCGAATAAATAATTAAATGTAAAATTAAGTAAAATATAATCTTCCCAAATAATTCAAATAAATCAATTCAAA
>CAMOHE010048575.1:56450-91997 GCA_946598075.1 Artocarpus hirsutus | reverse complement strand
TTTAGATGCTACTTCGACTATTATTTAGCTTATAATGAGCTAATTTGCTATTTTGTTAACAGTAATTTTAGTTCTTCGGTCCATTTTAATAGCAATAAGTGGAAAACAAAAAACAAAAACAAAAGAAAAGTCCCTCTATTTTTGACTCATTTTGACATTTTAAGAATATGTTCTCGTTTGGTTCCATTTTGAGAAGTTGTCTTTGTCATTTTCAAAAACACAATAAAGTAATGATTTTAGAAACATGATTCGTTAAAGTTTTGGGCCCACACAAGAAAAAAGACATTTTTAGATTAAGACCCAAAAATGAAAACAAAAAAAAGGTGGTTTTCATCGTTCCCTTCAAATGATGCCACGGAATTGAGAAAATGAAAATTTACCAACCTAATACATGTGAAGGATTCCAAAATCCACATAAAAAAAGCCCCTCAAGAAGTAAATCTTCAAATTAGATAGAAAACACTTAAACTTGTATTCAATACTCAAATATTCAAGTCTTTTAATACAATAGCTAATGTGGCTATTTACAGCCTTTTAACACAATGATAATAATACTCATTAAAATAAATGATACATTGAATAAATAGCGATAAGCTAATGACAAAACAAAGCTAAAATATAAAAACAAATAATATGGCTAATTTCTCCTACATCATATTCTCTCTCACTCCCTCGATCTCTCTCCTCACAATAGCAGCCATTGATGAGTCGCCACCACCCCTCACTAGCGCTCCTATCGGCTGTTGCGTCCTTGTCTGCCACACCAAGCTACTCATCCCTTGTCGGAACCCAACAATGGCGGCTTATGCAACGAAGCCCCGCAACTGGCATGACCCTCGCCAACCATCCTCACGCCACCCCACCCCAACAACCTTAGGGACCTAGGCCCCTGCTCTCAGCGACCTTCGCTGCCCACCTCAGGCCCCCCCTCCCATCAACCCACGCTGTCGACAATAAAGATGACTCTGAGATTGCCCACCCTAAAGAGTCCAAGATTGGCCCACTCTATGCCCCTCCCCTCTGTCAACTAACCCTAGCGACCCACCACTCTTTAGCATTGTAGGTGCCTCCTCTAGTGACTCCAACATCGCAGCCCTTCTCCCTTGTTCGATCAAATATTTTTTTGTTTGACAAATTTTTTGGCAATTGTTTTGTTCTAATTAGTATCATTAATTAATATCATATTAATAATCAACGTTTTTAGACATAAATTTTGTTATGTTTACAACAATAATTTTTCATTAAAAATATTTTATTTTTAAAATACACGACCATATATAACCAAACACAATTTTAAAAATAGTCTTAGCATAATTTTCAAAATATTTTCATTTTCAATTTTAACCTAAAGTAAAAATTATTTTAAAAACAATATTAAAGGGACTATCATTTTCAAATTGTTGGCATTACAAGAAATATATCATCTTAAAATTGATGTCGTTTGTTATGTATTTTGTCGTTTTTATGAACCTGTGTTCTGTATTGAAAACCATGATATGTTGTCGTTTGCAAGAAAATTTGTTTATTTATTTGTGTGTAATCGTTTATGCATTGTCGTTTGTCAAGTATTTGTAGCATCGAGGATGTATTGCTTCGTGACCTTCGTCGTTTTTGAGTTAGCCCTTTGTTGAAATATTTACTATATGCCATCCATTTTATAATTAGATTGATTCACGTCACATTTCAAAAACTATTTAAAAATATTTCATAATGATATAAATAATATTTTATATATTAACCAAAATACTCATAAACTATAATTTTTCTTGCTTTCTCTTTCTCTCTTTATATACTGGCCAGTATTTTAAGGGTTTATTTGAGTATTTTTAATATAAATGATGAAGTGACTATAGTATTCTTGTAAATTTTTTTTGTGGCATAAATTAATCCAAGCTTAAAATTTGAAGTATTTTCGTAAAGTACCCGTTTGTAAGTCTTGGGCAGAGCTATCTTCTTTTAAAGCAATGAGAAAATTACATGTTACGTCACTCTTTTATATGCATGTTCATGTCACATTTTATTCATGTTATATGTTTAAATTGTGCCACACTGAAACATTTGTAGTATTAATAAAAATTAAGTTTCAAAACATGGCATTCATGAAAATTCTCCTAAAAAAGTCATTTTAGAACCTATTTTTATAAATCCTATACATGTTTAAGTACAACACTACTTAAACATGCAATATGAGTGATAGTGTGGTAGAAATTTTTTAAACGTGGAATGAATTAATGTATTTTTTACAACTGTACCATAACATGGATCCTTTCTTAAGTTGGAAATCAATTGATTACACAAAAAAATTATCAATTGTTTAGTCTATCCTTTCTTAAGTTGAAAATCACATATACTTGGATTAAACGTCCAAATATTGGAAGAGTACACAATGACATGGGTACACAGATATGGCTGTTTTTTGTTTGTTTATTTTTTTTAATACTCAGATGTACCACGGTTGTTGAGCATCACAATTAATAAAATAAGCCATATCTGTGTACCTAATATTGCAGGACTATGTATACCCAGTACCACCAAAAACTCAATTTCCATAACAACTGTTTATTATAAAATATTTTCAGTTGTTGTTAGTTAAAACCAGTGGTACTTATGGTCAGGTTTCATTCTTACGAATATATTACAAAAACTATGCTAAACAAGCAAAACAATTGCGCTTTAAGGGTTGGAGATACCTATTCACAATTATTTATCATGATGCCAAACCATTTTGTACAAACTCAATATCGCCGTGGCAATGGCAAACCATTTTATTTGGTAAATGGAAGACCATAGAATTTTGACAAGAAAAAATTATATATAGCACATATAAAAAAGTTATGTTACACTATCATTTAAATTACAGATTAAGTTGTGCTATAGATAAACATGTGTAGTATTTATAAAAAGTAAATTTTACAAGATAATATTTATAAAAATTCTCCTTTTGATAAGATTTTTTAAGCCCCGTTGCAATAGTAGTTGTTGTTATTGTTTTTTTTTTTTTGCTTTTTTTTTTTTTGTGTTTTTGTGTATTTTGTTTTTTGTTTTTTTGCCATGAATGGTTTTGTTGGCATTTTTAGCAATTGAACAGTTACGCTAATTTTCACTTTATTATCTTTTTTTTTTCTCAGGTATAATTATTTACATTGAAGATAAAGTGCAAAACTATGCAACAAAATGATAGTTAATTGTCATTTTGTACATTTAATTGATAGCATAAAAAGTGAAAATTTATTTCTCAGGGGTCCCAATAGGCAGTAACGTAAGTAAAATAAGAAAATATAATTATTTTAAGAGAGTTGGGAGCTCAATTATTATTTAATCAATTGAAATGATAGAGGATTTGATGAAAATTGGACTTTTTAAAAATTTGAGTTTCAATTTAGAAGATCAACTTGATAAACCAGGTAATCCAATATCACTATGTACTGATGTTTATTTGCACATTTAAATGATGCAAAACTCTAATTTCTTGTGTCATTCACAAAAAATCCAAACAAGCACTCAAGCAGGCATGTTGGCCCACCTCATGTGGTGAGCAAAGCCGCTGGGTATAGTGCCCATCAACCATAGCTTTGTTTAAAATTAAAAAAAAAAAATTGTAAAGTTCTCGTATATTATAGTGTGAAGCAAAAATATGCTACAGTATAAAACTTTAATATGTTATAATGTTTTGGTTTTAACTTGTAATTTTAACTGTATTTTTAAACACTTTTAAACTTAAGGTTTATTTCATTTGTTGGTTTGAAATACATGGTTTGAGCTTTTTGATTTGAAAAATATGGCTTAAAAACAAGATTCAAATTAATGTTGAAAAGAAAAGAGTGGTATTTCTGAATTTAGGGTACCTTTTAGGTTCAAAATATCAAGTTCATGGTTCAAATTCAAACTAAAAATTTGTTGTCAAACACGGGTTGAAGTAAAATTTTTTGTTCAAACCACATAAACCGTACTCCAATCAAGTGCATAATTGTTTTAAAGAGGAACGTCGTTCTCCCATGCTATTGTCGTTATATATATATTTATTTAGGAATTGTCTAATATAATTTTCTGTTTCATTTTTGTTTCAAAAGTGTTTGATAAGATGGTTTTATCATAGTATATAAAAGCTTAATATTGTGACGATCATTTTATTATTACTACATTACATAAAAACTATATACTATTTATACCTAAAAAAAATAATCCTAACAACTTTCTTACAAACACAATATACGTTTATCCTTTCCTAGCGCAGGATATGTCATCGCTTTTCCGTACTGTTGTTGTCTGACTGGTTTGCACATGCCACGTTTCTTAAGAACACTGACTAATAGTATCTTAGCCACGCAGAGATACAACAACGTGGTGGTAACTTCATGACGCATTGATGATAAACTCAACTACCACTTCACTTTCCATATATATATATATATATATATATGTATCCTACAGTAGTCCAGTTGCTACCAGATTTTCAAATGAGCCCAGCAGCATGAGTTTGCTTGTTGCACTCAAAATATTAGGGCAAGAAAAAAATCTTGCGTCATGAAGTTACTAAAATATCCCCATTAGCAATGTTCAACTGATTCCAGTTTTCATTTTTCACCTTTTCATTTTTTTTAAAAAACTTTCCCAATCAAGGCTTTTTACGTTCAGCAAGCCAAAAGATAAAAAAAAAAAAAAAAACCTCGGCTCCTTCGATTATTTGCGCTGCGATGGTAAGGAAACTTGGGCATTTCTTTAAACAGAGAAAAAAAAAAAAAAGGAAGAAGAAGTCGTTAATTTTGTTTTTTTTTTAATTTCTCTTTGAGTTTTTTTTTTTAAATACATGTTATTAATATATGTAAGGATATTTTAGTGTTTACATAATAAATCCAGGACATGTTGGCATCACGTGATAAAAAACGGTTAAAAGTTAAACGCTTGACTGTTAAATCAGGTTTTTTTAACACTTAAATTAAAATATTAGAGCAATTCAACTATTAAAAAAAACTTAGGTACCAAATCAGCACATTTTTATAACCGTTGTGAGCAATTTATTTTTTTTAAGTTAATAATACAAATAACTTAATTATATTTATTGAATTAAAATACTACTTTAATCTGTAAATATGTTACATGTGTCTTAAAATAATATCATAAAAATAATTTTTATATAATTATAATTTATAAAATATGAATCATTAAAATAATTATTATATTATTAAGGTTATTTTAAAAATATTTTAAAGATTGTACTAAGTTTTAATTTTATGATGATAATTTGGTTATATGTTGAAATTTTTTCTTTTTTTTTTCTTTTTTTTTTTAACCTTTTCCAATCAAGGCTTTTACATTCAGCAAGCCAAACGACAAAAAAAGAACGAAGAAAAAAAAAATCCGGTTCCTGAGGAAACATGGGCAGTTCATCGATTCAAGCGGTGCCTTCGATCTCAAGATGATGTGAGGTGGGGGCCACAACGAGGGCGGCTACTGCTTTCGATGATCCTAACGAGATCCGTCCGGCCGAGTTCTGGTTCGTGGAGATCTGGGTTCAAGATATGGTCGTGACGAGGAGGGTGGAGGGGGGGGTCACGGGGTGGCTTCTCGGGCGAGATGGGAAGGGATCGGAGGGTGGTTGGTTTCGCTGCAGAGGGAGGGCAGGGGTTGCGGGGTGGTGGCTCTTGTGAAGGTTCCATGGCTTCCGGATTTATCAAATGAGCATAGAAACTAGAGTTTAATTGTTTGCGTGCAAAATCAAAGAGAAGAAGAAATAAGAAAGCTACATATGTAAGTCCATTTAAGTGCTAGAAAATATTTTTATCTTGTTTTCGGTTGATTTTTCTTTCTCTATTTGTTGTTTTTTTTTTTAATTGATTTTGTTCGTACTTTTTTAGTTTTTGTGCTGATTTTAATGAAGCTTGGATATCATGGTCTTTTTCTTCTTTTTTTTTTTTTATTGACAGCATTAATATAATTTTGTCTCTGCCTTTGTAATCCGATTTTCAAGCTTTAGAAGTTCGAAGATGTCTGACCAGCCAACATTTTCACCAAGGACTCCACAATTTTTCAAGATAATTTTTGAAGAAACTCTTCAAGAGAACAAGCTTGTAAGCTTTCCATATCTCCCTTTTAATTTCTGCCTTCAAAAATCACATAATTCTGCTTTGTTCAAATCTTATAGTTGGTGTACTGCACTATTTTTGAGATAAATCGGTGTACTGTACTCCTCTCTCTCTCTCTCTCTCTCTCTCTCTCTCTTGTGTGTGTTCTAATATATATCAGTTCTCAATACTTGAACAGAGGAGCACTTTCATAATTTTTTCCCCTGGTGGCTGTTCTTTATTTGAAACGGGTGTGTTATGGTCGATAATAGACCACAATCCATTTTCCTTTTGTCTCATTTTTTAACATGCCAAGATAATGCCTAAATACATAATTTTTTCTTGCTTATGCTTGGATTCTGAAATTTAATATTCACGAGTTACTTGAGACATCTTTACTGGTTTGGCAGCAAATTCCCAAAAAGTTTATCAGAAAATATGGAGAATCTTTATCTGATTCGGTTTCCGTTAAGCTTCCATGTGGCTCAAAATGGGAAATGAAGTTGAAAAAACATGATGGAAAGGTTTGGTTAGAGAGGGGTTGGCCAGAGTTTGTTAAGCACTATTCCATTGTTAGAGGCCACTTGTTAATCTTTAAATATGAAGGGAATTCTCAATTTTGCGCTTTCATATTTGATACCAGTACTACCGAGATAGACTATCCGGTTGTTCCTGTCTGTTTTGGTGGAGATCTCCGAGTTCCTAACAGGGAAGCTAATGAAGATGACTCTATTCAAATCTTGGATGAATTTTCACCCTCCTGTAAAACAAGGGAAAAGTCTTTCTTACCACGTTCTCGGCCTCCCAAAAGAATGAAAACCGGTCCGACTGGTGAAACTAGAAGCAACTTTTCTCATTGTAAAAGTGAAGGCGCTCATGGAAAGAACAAATCAACACAAAAGAATGAGAGCAAAGGAAACTCAGAAACATCTAAGTCAGAGATGAAAGGTATGGGAGTTTTACTTGCAATTTTAATATGTTCTTTTGGGCTTAAACAAGATGTTCATGTTACGTAACTTCTTGTGTTTTTGACAAAAAAGCATGATTCTTTTGTTCTTGTTTTGGTTTTATGGAATGCAGAGAAAAATGGTCGGCCTTGTACAAGTTATAAGGATGAATCTACCACTAAAAGACAGAGGGAATTGGACAATATGAAACCATTGACAAGGATTGAAAAATTTTCAGCTCTTAACAAGGCTAGCGGTTTCAAATGTGAACGACCATTTTTTAAGCTTGCAATTCAGCCATCCTATATCCGTTGTAATCACGTGGTAAGCACTCTTTTGAAAACTTTGCATGCCCATACTAATTTCTGCTAAATTCACTTTGCAAACAAGAGATAAATGCTTATTAAGGAGCAGCGCCCCATTCTTCACTTTTCCTTCGAAAAGTGCGCTCTCATTATCTTAATTTACTTACTTTCATTCCTTGTTTTTCTAGAATTTTCCACAGGCGTTCGCAAGCAAATATCTCAAAAAATCTAGTGGTGTGATCCGCCTCACAGTTCGAGATGGAAGGAGGGGAACTTGGTCTGTGAAGTACAATATCAAAGCGTACCATTCAGGAATATATGCAAGTTTAATGACCGGTTGGTTGACATTTGTTCGAGAAAATAATCTTGAAGTAGGTGATGTTTGCGTATTTGTTCTGCTTAAGGGTGTACCATTGTTGATGGAAGTTGTAGTTTTCCGCCCTAATGGAAACCTAGAACGTCCCTTGCCCGCAGGTGAATAAGGATTCTGTATCCTTTCTACATATACACAATTTTTTTCTCCTACATTTTCTTGTTTCTTGTGTATGTTGTCGAAGATGTTTCAGCTCCTGAGGGTGGAAAAGTTCAAGTGAAGCAGGAAAAAAGTCCGACGAATGACACTGAATCTGGTGGCAACATAATTGATGAAACCGGCATACCTATAAATCAAGCAAGAAGACGCAAATATACCTCCATCGAGCAGCAACGTGGATCCTTAAAAAGAAAAAGTGTCGAGAAAGCAAAAATTCTTGAAAGAGTTGTCTTTGAATCTGAAAACCCTTTCTTCAAGGTTGTTATGCAACCATCATATGCCGCTGGTTCTAAGGGGCAGTTGGTAAAGTTTCTCAGCCTGTATATGAAGAAAGAGAAGGCACATTTTCTTGATAGACTAGAAACTGTCACCAATTTTTTTTTACTTTCTTGCGTTTTCTTGGGCAGGGTGTACCATTAGACTTTGCGGAGAGATACCTTAAGAATGAATGCCATGTTGTTCTTTCGGTAGAAAATGGTGCATCGTGGTCTGCACAATACCAATTGAGGAGCACAAAAGCTGGGAAATTTTCACCTGTAGTCTGTAAAGGTTGGAAAATGTTTGCAGAGGACAATGATTTGGAAGTGGGCGACGTATGCGTATTTGAGCTTGTTAATCAAAACGACATTTCATTCAAAGTCTTGATTTTCCGAGTTTCTGACATGCACATGACCAACAATCTCAAGGTTAGTTATGAATCTTGTTTAATTTGGTTTTAGCTACTAAAACATGAGCTTCTTTGTGTTGATATTAACTAGGGTGTCTTGATCAACCGGTGCAGGCAAACGAAAAAGAGATGGCATGAGCAAAGTGGGAGACCCCAAAAGAGAGGAGAAAAAGAAAAAAAGCAGTAATTTTAGGACAATAACTTCCGTTCAAAAAGCTTTGTCCGAGGATTTGGAACTTGTGTAAAGTATTTTTCTCTGACTCTGAAGCAGTTTAGATCTTAATTGATGTTTTTAGCTTTTTACTTTTTTGAGCGTTGAGATCCAACTGAAGAAAAAGATAAATGTGGTCATGTGGTGTTTTGCAAAGAAAGTCTGTTATCGCATCACTCCTTTTTATTTTTTTATTTTTTTTTGGTTTGTTTTTAACAAAAATTCTAATAGGGGAGGCTAAATGGGATTAATTTAAAATTCGGGGACAAAGCGAGAGTTTTCAAACTTTGGAGGACAAATTGAAAATGATCCACTGAGACTAATAAGTTGAGTCATATTTGTGTACCTAATATTATAGGACTTTTTTTTTTTTTTTTGGTGGTTCCTGCGACCGTCCGAAACTCAATTTCCATTACAACTACTGTCTATTGTGCAAATTTTTTAGTTGTTCATGGAAATTATGTGGTCACGATCGGGATTCATTCGTACAAAAAGATTGGAAAAACTAGGTTGAAAAAGCGAGACAATTGCGCTTTAAGGCCTAGAGATACCAATTCACGATTATTTCTCAAGGTGCAAACCATTTTGTATATACGCAATATTGCCACGTTAATGGTAAACCCTTTCATTGGAAGATGGAAAACCAGAGACCCTTTTTTTTTTGGTTAATTAACGGAATTAAACTATCTTTTGAGATTTTTTAGGCCCTGTTGTTTTTGTTTTTATGTTTTTTATTTCTTTTTTTTTGGCTGTGTTGCTGTAGTCTTTTTAGCAAGTCAACAGTTATTACTGTTTTTCACTTTTTTTTTTCCTAGGTATTATTTTTTTTTCATCGAAGAATAAAGAGGAAAACGATGTAAAAAATATAGTTAATTGTTATTTTCTATATTTAATTGATAGCATAAAAAGTTGAAATTTATTTATTTATTTTTCATCGAAGAATAAAGAGGAAAACTAAGTAAAAAAAATTATAGTTAATTGTCATTTTCTGTATTTAATTGATAGCATAAAATGTTGAAATTTATTTATTAATTTATTTTTTATGGTCCAATAGGCAGTAAGGTAAGTCAGATAAGAAAATATAATTACTTTAAGAGAATTTTGGGCTTAGTAATTATTTAATCAATTGCCAAACTTATAGTGATTTTGATGAAAATTAAACTTTTTAAAATTTAAGCTTCTGTCGAATTGTATATTTTGGGCAGCATGTTGGTGCCGCCTCATGCGGTGAGCTACACCATAGCTTTAGAGGCATCATTAACACCAAGCACCAAAAGGAGGTGAGTTTTTGTGGATGCTATCTTTTAAAATTTATCAAATAAAATTTATTTTTATAAATACTATATATGTATAAATGTGAGAGAACTTAACCATGTATTGTGAATGGTAAATGTGACAATTTATTTTAGGATAACTACTTTTTCAATGACAATGAGACAGTAATTTTTTTTTAAAAAAAGGTCCTATTAATAAGCCCGATGCTGTGGGATCGATTTTATAGTAGTCGTATGACTGGTTCTTGCTCAATATTGTCTTATTTTATAGTGTATCTGGAAGAGCAGTTGAAATCGTTTTTTATTATCAAAACTATTTTTTGTTTAAATTTTATGAGAGAAAACATGATAACAAAAATAGTTAGAACTATAAACAACGGTTGAAACTGTAATCACGAACGAGTTATATCACGTGTGGTTTTTCTAAACTTTTTTTCCGTCACATCATAACAATAATAGAGAAACTTGAATTGTCTTAAAGAGGAATGTCGTTCTCCCAAACTATTATCGTTTTCTAATATCAATTTCATGACGCGTGGTGGTAACTTCACGACGCGTCGATGATAAACTCAGCTGCCACTTCACTTTCCCTATATATACACGCACACGAACTATATATATATATATATATATATATGTATGTATACATATAGCTTACTCTAGTTCAATGACTTCCAGATTTTTCCAATGAGCTTCGAAACTTGAGTTTAGTTGTTTGCATGCAAAATCTTAGATCAAGAAGAAATCAAAAATTCTGAATGTGAGTCCATTTTAGTGCTAGGAAATACTTTTATCTTGTTTTTGGTTGATTTTTCTTTTTCTTTTTGCTGACTTTTTTGTAAAATGGTTTTGCCTATGCATTTTTCTTTTCTTTTTTTTTTTTGGTAGATTCTAATGAAGCTTGGATGCCATAGCCTTTTTCTTCGACAGCATTAATATAATTTTGTCTCTGGCTTCGAAACCCAATTTCAAGCTTTACAAGTTCAAAGATGCCAAACCAGGCAACGTTTTCATCAAGGACTCTACAATTTTTCAAGATAATTCTTGAAGAAACTCTTCAAGAGAACAAGCTTGTAAGTTTCTAGATCTCCCTTTTTTAATTTCTACCTTGAAATATCACATAATTATTCTCTGTTCAAATCTTGCAGTTGGTGTACTCTCCTTTATTTTTTTTCCCTCGTAAATTGGTGTAATGTACTTTGAGCATTGACTAATGGACGTCTGACCAAATATCATATTGTCATTGAATTTTAACCTTTTTTTTTTTTGTTAATCATAAATCAAAGTAAACATAAAAAATTCCAATTGAAGCAAATGGAGATAATATGCTTTAAAAAAATGAAGAAGAAAGAAAGAAAGAAAGAAAGAAAGAAAGAAAGGAAGAGGCCATTGCCAAAGGAGATCACCACACTCTCTCCATGGTTGTAACATTTTTTTGGTTTGTGTGTTCTAAAATATATAAAAATATTCATATGTATATATATGGACCTGTTTATACACACACACACACACACACATATATGGCGGTTTTAATGCTTGAACAGAGGAGCATTTTCAAGTGTTTTTTTTTTTTTTTCCTGGCTGCTGCTACTTATTAAAAAGGGATGTATGACAATTGATAATAGACCAATGATCCAACGATCTATTATCTCACTTTTTAACAAGCCAGGATAATGCCTAAATTTATAAGTTTTTCTTTATTTTTTTTGTTTGAAACGATGCATAAGCAAGTTTTTCTTGCTTAAGATTGGATTCTGAAATTGTATTAGTGTTATTTTACAAGTTACTTGAGACATCTTTATTTGTTTGGCAGAAAATTCCCAACAAGTTTATCAGAATACATGGAGAAACTTTATCCGATTCGGTTTCTGTTAAGCTTCCATGTGGCTCAAAATGGGAAATGAAGTTGAAAAAACATGATGGCAAGGTTTGGTTAGAGAGGGGTTGGCCAGAGTTTGTAAATCACTATTCCATTGCTAGAGGCCACTTGTTAATCTTTAAATATGAAGGGAATTCTAAATTTTGCGCTTTTATATTTGATACTAGTACTACCGAGATAGATTATCCAATTCTTCCTGTCCGTTTTGGTGGAGATCTCCGAGTTCCTAACAGGGGAGCTTGTAACGAAGATGATTCTACTCAAATCTTGGATGAAATTTCACCCTCCTGTAAAACAAGGGAAAAATCTTCCTTACCATATTCTCGGCCGCCCAAAAGAATGAAAACTGGTCCGACTGGTGGTACTAAAAGCAGCTTTTCTCATTCTAAAAGTGAAGGCTCTCCTGCGAAGAACAGAACAGCACAAAAGAAGGAGAGCAAAGGAAACTCCGAGACATCTAAGTCGGAGATGAAAGGTACAGAACTTTTACTTGCTATTTTAACGTGTTCTTTTGGGCTTAAGCAAGAAGTTCATATTACTTAACTTCTTGTATTTTGGACTAAAAAGCGTGATTCTTTTGTTCTTGTTTTGTTTTTATGGAATGCAGAGAAAAGTGGTTTGCCTGGTACAAGTGATAAGGATGAATCTACCACCAGAAGGCAGAGGAAATTGGACAATATGAAACCATTGACAAGAACTGAAAAATTTGCGGCTCTTGACAAGGCTAGCGGTTTCAAATCTAAACGACCATTTTTTAGGCTTGTAATGCAGCCATCCTATATCCATAAAAATCGCTTGGTAAGCTCTGTTTTGAAAACTTCGCTTGCCAATACTAATTTCTGCTAAATCCAGTTTGCATACAAGAGATAAATGTTTATTAAGGAACAGATCTCCATTCATTTTCCCTTCAAAACAAGCGCTCTTGTTATCTTAATTTACTTCTTTTCGTTCCTTGTTTTTTCTAGTGTTTTCCATACGCATTCGCAAGAAAACATCTCAAACAATCTAGCGGTGTTATCCACCTAAAAATTCGAGACGGAAGGAGGAGAACTTGGTTGGTGAAGTACAATATCGAAGCGTACGATACACAAATATTTGCGAGGTTATTCACCGGTTGGATGACATTTGTTAGAGAAAATAACCTTGAAGTAGGTGATGTTTGTGTATTTGTTCTGCTTAAGGGTGTACCGTTGTCACTTGAAGTTGTAATTTTCCACCTTAATGGAAACCGAGAACCTCCCTTGCCCGCAGGTGAATAAGGATTTTGTTTCCTTTCTATGTATAAATTTTTTTTCTCACACATTTTCTTGTTTCTTGTGTATGTTGTCGGAGGTGTTTCAGCTCCCGAGGGTGGAAAATTTCAAGTGAAGCAGGAAGAAAGTCCGACGACTGACACTGAATCCGGTGGCAACATAAATGATGAAACCAGCATGCCTATAAATCAAGCAAGAAGATGCAAATATACCTCCATCGAGCAACGCGAATCCTTAAAAGGTGTCGAGAAAGCAAGAATTCTCGAAAGAGCTGTCTTTGAATCTGAAAAACCTTTCTTCAAGGTTGTCATGCAACCATCATATGCTGCTGGTTACAAGGGGCAGTTGGTAAAGTTTCTCAGCCTGTATATGAAAAAGAGAAGTCCTATTTAACTATTTAATCCGACAGGGTGATAAACCTGCAACTAACAAAAAGACACCACATACAAGTCTCTGGCACACAACACTGTGAATAGCGGCGTTATATAATGTTATAGGATGAAAATGATTTTTCTACGAAAAAAGAGAATTTTCTTGATAGATAGAAACTTTCACCAAATTTAATTTATAACTTTCTTGCCTTTTCTTGGGCAGGCTGTACCATTCGACTTTGCCGAGAGATACCTTAAGAATGAATGCCGTGTCGTTCTTTCGGTCCCAAATGGTGCATCGTGGTCTGCACAATACCAAATACGGAGCACGAAAGCTATAAAGTTTCTACCTGTAGTCTCCAACGGTTGGAATGTATTTGCAGAGGACAATGATTTGAAAGTGGGCGACGTATGCGTATTCGAGCTTCTTAATCGAACCGACATTTCATTCAAAGTCTCCTTTTTCCGATTTTCCGACTATGCATGTGATCAACAATCTCAAGGTTAGCTATGAATCTTGTTTAGTTTGGTTTTAGTTACCGAAACATGAGCCGAGCCTTTTTCAACCGGTGCTGGCAAACGAAAGAGAGATGGCATGAGCAAGGTGAAAGACCTCAACAGAAAAAGGCAGTTATTTTAGGACAATAACTTCCCTTTCAAAATGCTTTGTCCGAGGTTGTGGCACCTGTGTTGTGTAAAGTAATTTTCCGTGACTGAAGATGTTTAGATCTTAAATATTGAATTATTTAGCTTTTCTACTTTTCTGAGCAATGTCTTAATCTTTACCCCATATATATATATTGTATAATAGGCACAATATCCACGTGGATTAGAATTGACGTTAAAATTAAAGTTTTTAAGTGTCGTCACATGGTTTTTGCGTTTGATTTTAGAATAAATTCTGAAAGAAATTAGTCCACGTTATTGCATTACTCTTTTTTTTTTTTTTTTTTTAACAAAAAGTATATGATAGGGGAGGCTAATTTAGGCGTTAACGAAAAAAATTTTATGCCTAAAACAATTTCCTGGCATTGAAGATGAATTATTTCTTTGCTTTTTCGCTATATTCCTTAAACTTCTCCACTTTTTCACTCTGCCTCCAAACTTCAAATATTGGTCTGTACTCTGTACATGCCACCCACTTTAAAAGGTTAATCAAATTTTATTTATGTATTTGTGCTCTAGTTTACTTCCTTTTTTAAAGTTGAGTCCAAAAAATATGAATTTATATAATACTAAAATTGATTTTAATTAATTTATTTTTTTGAAAGGGATTTTGATTTCTTTGAGACTTTAAATTTGAAATGTTATTACTTTTAACTTGATTCTAATCAATGGATTTTTTTTTAAAAAAAAATTCCATGTACATATTTTATATTTGCATTAAAAAAATTTCAGGCGGGGGACAAACTAGAAGAAAGATTATTAAAAAAAAAGGGCACACGTATAGAGAGGCCTTGATCCACGGGAGGGGGCAGTTGTCCTTCTTCTATACTTTTGTTGCCATCTTAAGATGCATTCTCAATTCAAAGAGGAATGTCGTTTTCCTAAATCCTTTTCTTTTCTAATATCAAGATTCACGTTGATTTCAAGTTCTAGTCACCTTCTTTTTCTTGCATGCTATAGATATATAATTATTGAAGTCTTTGGAAAATAATCATTATTGTTTTTATGCATGTTGAGGAATTCTGGTTAATGGTTATGCTATAAAAATAGGGAATCCTTAACGGTGGAGAAGTCTATTTTGTCCCACCCGTGAAGCAGGGTGTTTTAATTATAGGATTAACGTTTCAACAGTTTGACGTATAACTGTAAACGTTAAAAAGTTGTGACACGCGATACAGAACTACTTAGAACTACTTCCAATTGGACTTCATATTGTTAAAAAGTTAATCCGACAAAATAACATGCTCCATTGATAGGGTAAATTAACCTTCTTTACTATAAAAATTCCATAAATAAAGGGAAGTGTTCTAAGATTTAGAACGTTTGCATAGCTAGTAAAAGCAAAACGGTTGAAATGTACGGGAAAGTGGATAAAGTTTATGAAATTTAACCATATTTTTGAAAAAAAAAAAAAAAAAGAAAGGCCAAACTAATGAGGTTTATTCATGTTACACTTAGAAAAAGTTATGCCACATTATCATTCATATTTCATGTTAGGTTGTGACATGTGGTATTTATAAAAAGTAAATCTTAAAATATGACATTTAAGAAAATTCCTCTTAAAATAATTCATTAAGGGTACAAAATAAGTGTTTCTCAACATTTTTGACAACCAATATGCCCAATACTATATTATAAAATATTATTTTGACAACAGAGATCACATGCAAGTAATATCTAGAGGTGTCAATTTTTGTCGGGCCAAAATAGGCCTTCCAAAGGCTTAGACACCAAGCTGACCGACAAAAAGAATAGGCTAAGCCGAGCCTAATTCTTCAGCTTAGCTAAAGATTTGGTCTGGCTTCAAAAGCATAGATTTTGTTTTGAATTTTTTAGTATTATAATATAAAAACCGGGTTCGGTAGCCTTAGGTCCACCAAGCTTTCGAGCGGGGCTAGGCAAACCCTCCTTATCTCTTGGTCGGCCCAATCCACTTTTTTCTTCGGGCCTTCATGGGTGGGGTTGAGTGGCTCGAATTGATAAACCCAACTACTTCCCCTTCCTTATAGTATGCATAAACTCAATTACTTTCAAGTCTTTTTTTAAAGGATTAATTAAAAAAATTCCCATTGAACTATAGCTTTTGTAATATTCTATCCCTCAAACTTCAAAATGTAGCATCTGATCCCTTTAAAGAATGAACTATTAAGAAAAATTATCATTCTATTAGAATTTTAATGTCAAATTGACAAATAATTTTAAAATTAGAAGTATTTTGATAATCCTAGTTATAAAAACAACCAAAAAATAAAAATATAATAAAATAGGCTTTATGGATGATTAAAAATAAAAAATCAATTAAAAACATACTACTGTCTAGATGCTTTTTTTTTTTTCGATATGCAGAAATTTTCTTTACAATTTTATTTACTTTTTTTCACACTCTAAAAGTGTTTTAAAATTTTAAAAGTCATAAATTCCAATAAAAACTTCAAAATATGAATGAAAATTTATTAATACTATCAAAGTTTTTTTCTTTTTGAAAATTTTGTGTTATATTTCTTGTTATAACTTTTTCATTCTACAAATATATATAACTTTTAAAATTTCAAAATACTTTTTGGGTGTGAAAAAATAAAATTTTGAAGAAAATTTTGGTACATTAAAAAAGAAGGATTCTAATGGTATAACAGTTTTAATTAATTTTTTTTGTTTTTAATTATTAACAAAGACTATCTTTTATTATAGTTTTAATTTTTATAGTTATTTTATAACCAAAATTACCAAAATACCCCTAATTTTATAATTATTTATCAATGTTTTGTTAAAATTCTAACAAAAAGACCATTTTTGCTAACAATTTATACTTTTGGGCAAACAAATGTTACGTTTTGAAGTTTGGGAGCAAAGTATTATAAAGTCCATAATTCATGGGAAATTTTTGTACTTAATCCCTTTTTCAAATATAATATAATTTAAAAAGATTATTAAAGATTATGTTCTTTATTGCATAAGTTACCATAAATTTTGTATGCAATGCAAGTCCATTTAGCGGTAGAAACTACTTATATAAGTATAAAAGAATTAATGGTTTGAACTAATTTTGGTTAAAAACACTAATATGTGAGAGCCTTATACTATAACAACTTTTTATTTTTTTGTTTTTTGTTTTTTTTTTCTTTTTTTTTTCTATAGCTGCTAAGAACTTTACACTATTTATTAGTTTAGAACTAATTGGTTCTAACTGAGGGTCAAACACCCTATTAATCTTGTTATTTGTTAATTTTTATTAATGCCTGAATTTTTTTAATTGAAATATTTAACTAAACATACAATACAAAATATTTATCTTTATTTATCTATTTATCTATTTGTATCTTTCTTTTATTCTTCGAGAAAAACTAAAACTTGTGATATAGTTTTTTTTTTTTGAGGTCAGAGTTTATGAATTTATATAGAAGTACAATTAATTTTTGATTTATTTGAGTTTTAAATTTGAAATATGTATAAACGTAAAAGAAACTCAAATTTTACATCTTTATGATACAAACACAAATACTAACTTTTAAGGATATTGGTCACTCCATTTAATAGATTGACTTTTTAATATGAAAATCTTAACCATTAAAAAGTCCAATTTTCATGAATATAAGTATACTTAAAAGTAAAAAAAAAAAAAAAAAAAAAAACTTCCTTTAAAAAAAGTACAAAAAAAGGCTTGATTGACTGATTGTAATGAATTAATTTTTTTTTAAAAAACATCGTAAATGTGTACATATATGTGGGTATTGTAATTAGAATTTTTAAGGGGGAGAAACTAGAACAAAAAGAGCGATGGCTTTCCCTTAGAGCCTAAGTTAGCTCAGCCCTTGACATCTGTTTGGTACAAGGGATAAAGAGGAGGAATGATGAAAAGAGTTTGAGGGATACAAAATATGAGGGATAGAAAGGATTTTAATATTTTTTTTTTTTGGAGAAAGTGCAAAATAATTAAAACTTAGTAAATAATATCATATAGTTTCAAAATGTATAGTAAATATCATATAATAAAAAATAAGTAATATCTCATGAAAATTTGAGAATAAAAACCCTTAAATACTCTCACCTCTTTCTTCTCTATATCTCTCATCCTCCTTCCTCATCAGACCACAGATAGCCGAGCAATACAGTATTACTTTAGGAATATTGTATTACCGTGTAAATAAAAAGATTCACTAGTGATTCATTGGAGCATCGGTAGCCGGGAAATATAATATTACTTTGGTAATACTATATTACCATATAAATACAAAGATTCACCGATGACTTTGTCAGATCATTGGAGGCTAAGAAATAAAATATTACTCTAGTAATACTATATTATCATGAAATACAAACATTCACTAGCGACTTTGTCAAATCGCTGGTGGTCGAGAAATACAATATTACTTTAGTAATACTGTATTACTATGTAAATACAAAGATTTAGTGGCGATTTCGTCAGACCGCCGCGGCTGAGAAAGACAATATTACTATAGTAATACTGTATTGCTATATAATACTTGATTTAAGAACCTTATAAGTATAGAGGTCATGGGTTCAAGTGTTAGGGGACGTGAAGAAATCCCTAAGGGCTGCTAGGTGCCCAAAAGGGATAGTACGTCTGAGTAACAAGTATAAGACCCACTATGCTGGGATCCTACAAGATGGGCCCCATGCGCCTTTTTATTGTAATGTTTCAACCCTCCATGGGGCTCCCTTCTGGGCCACGGACTTGTAGGTCATATATTCATTACTCATACGTATTGTCCTATCTGGCACCTAGTGACCCTTAAAGATTTCTTTGTGTCCCCAACACTCAAATCTAAAACATTCCTCCTTATAGGGTTCTTAAGTCAAGTGCTAGTACCAATCCATCTGTGGCCCAACTAGGCCCAATGCTTCAGTTGGGTTGAACGAGGTCGATGCTAAAAGTGACGGGTCACATGCCAACCTGTTTGACCCGACTCAAATCTACAGTCCTAGAATCATATCAAAGGTAAGATTTTTTTATGTGAATGATATTTATGATTTTTTGTATTTTTTAAAAAAACACAGATGCCCCTAAAAAATGCGAAAGAAAAAAAAAAAAAAAAACTGATATAGACGCGCATTTCGTCTAAATAACCCTGGACAATATTATCCTCTCAACATTAACAACTCTTACCATTTTAAGAAGCCGAAGGATAAGATTGTCATTTGAGAGTTTGTCGCTCCCTGTAGAAACATTCTCATTTTTAAGAGCAATGTCGTTTGCTAAACTAGTATCATTTTCTTTTCTAATATCACGACTCATATGTTGTTTTCAAGTTTTCGTCGTTTATAAATACAAGTTGTCGTTTCCTACAGCTTTTCTTGCATGCTAGAGATGTTATCGTTTTTCCATGCCATCGTTGTTCGACTTGCTTAAATAAGCAGCGCTTCTGAAAAGATACTTTGTTTATTAATGGCGTTCTTTGCGACAGAAATCACGTGGTGGTGAACATCACCCCTTAATGATAATTGATAAACCCAACTACTTAGAATTTGAGCTTTACTTCTTACCCTATATATATATATATATATATATATATAAAAGAAAAACAAGCATTCGTTGGTTTAAAAAAAATGGTTATTAATTTTTATCATTCATAATATACACTCGTCATTTAACATAAATAACTGTTCTTTTTTTTTTTGATTATTTTTTTAAACAGCAAGATTTTATCTCTGCCTCTGAAACCCAATTTCAGGCTTTACAAGTTCAAAGATGTCCAACCAGGCAACGTTTTCATCAAGGACTCCACATGTTTTCAAGATAATTCTTAAAGAAACTCGTCAAGGGAACAAGCTTGTAAGCTTCTAGATCTACCATTTAATTTCAAGCTTGAAAGATGACATGATTCACTTTGTTCAAATCTTATAGTTAGCATATTCTACTCTCTTTTTTTTTTTCTTTTTTTCTTTTGGTAAATTGGTGTACTGTACTTTTTGTATTGACTAATGGACCTCTGACCAAATATGATATATTGTCAAACCTCTGAATTTTAGCTTTTTTTTAATCTAAAAAAAAAAAAAGGAAAAATGCCTATGGAACCAAGTGAGGCTATTGTCCTTTCAAAACGAAAAAAAAAAAAGAGTCTATTGTCAAAGGAGATCCTCTCTTCATGGAGGTAACTTTTTTTTTTTTTTTTGGGTGTGTGTGTATGTGTGGCTCGTACGTCATATATATATATATATATTTATATATAGATAGACATAAGTTCGTAACCCTTGAAAAGAGGAGCATTTTCATTTTTTTTCCTTTGGAAGCGGTTAGTTATTTGAAAGAAGTGTATGATAATTGATAATGGACCATGATCCAAGACCTTTTATCTTGCTTTTTAACAAGCCAAGATAATGCCTACATACACAACTTTTTCTTGCTTAAGCTTGGAATCTGAAATTGCATCATTGTTATTTTGCAAGTTGCTCATGACATCTTTACTTGTTTGGCAGCAAATTCCCTACAAGTTTATTACGGAGAGACTTTATCCGATTTGGTTTCTGTTATGCATACGTGTGGCTCAAAATGGGAAATGAAGTTGAAAGTTGAAAAAACATGATGGCAAGGTTTGGTTAGAGAGGGGTAGGCCAGCGTTTGTAAATCAGTGTTCCGTTGTTAAAGGCAACTTGCTAATCTTTAGATACGAAGGGAAATCTCAGTTTTGCGCTTTCATATTCGATAACAGTGCTACCGAGATTATCCAGTTGTTCGTGTCCATGTTGGTGGAAAATGCCGAGTTCCTAAGAGAAAGGCTAACGAATCCGATTCTATTCAAATCTTAGATGAATCTTCCTTTACCAGGCTCTTTTGGGAAGAACAAGACAGCACAAAATAGATTGAGCAAAGGAAATTCAGAGACTTCTTAAGTCAGAGATGAAAGGTGCGGAGCTTAAACAAGATTTTCATGTTTTCTTAACTTTGCGTATTTGACAAAAGAGACATGATTCTTTATGTCCTTTTTCTTTTCTGGGTTTTGTGAAACACAGATAAAATTGATTTGCGTAAAACAAGAGATACTATGAAACCATCTACAAGGCAGATGGAGACCAACACTATGAAAACTTTGACTCCCACTGAAAGAGTTGCAGCTCTTGAGAAGACTAGTGGTTTCAAGTCTCAAAAACCCTTTTGCAAAGTTGTCATGCAACCGTACTATTTCCGCAATAATCCCGTGGTAAGCTTTCTCTCTCTTTTTGAACTTTGCATGCCAATTTTAATTTCTGCTAAAGCCAGTTTGCAGTCAAGAGATAAATGTTTATGAAGGAGTAGAATAGTAAAACATTTACTTTTTTTTTTTTTATAATTTTCCACATGACTTTTCGAGGACACATCTCAAAAACTGTAGCAATGTGGAACTCAATGTCCTGAATGGAAGGAGGAGAACTTGGTCTGTAAAGTGCGATTTTTGCAAGTATGATGGAGGAACATCATCCAAGTTAAGGAGTGGTTGAAATAAATTTGCTCGGGATAATAATTTGGAAGGGGGCGTTGTCTGCATTTTCGAGTTTGTTAATAGGATCAAATTTCATCTTAAAGTTCACATTTTCCGATCTTCTGATTGCGATAAATGTCGCCTGACATTCTCAAGGTAAGTTCTGAACCCGACAACTCTCAAGTTATTGAGCTAAAATTTTTTGCTTTCTGTTTTAATTTGCTTACTTACTACAACATGTGCTTTGACGTTTTCAGCTGGGGCTGTTCAAACGGAGATACGGTAGTTATAGTTAAAATTGATTGAACTAGCCCCTATTAGACCGGCATTTCTACAATGAACCAGTCTGCAGTGGAAGAATTTCTAGCTAGTGCATATGCAAGGATAGAGATCCAAAAGAGGATAAAAAAGAATGTATTAGAGCGTGAAGACCCGAATTTAGTTTGATTTGACTCGAAAAGCTCGCAGTGTGACAATTGTGGTGAAAAAATAAATGTAGGATTTTACATGAGATCAGTAGTGGGCCACAGGATCGGACGATTTAGCTTCTCTAATCATCATCATTTTATAATCTTTTTTGAGTTTAGTGATTTTCTTCTCTACTTGGTAAATCTGTGTGTGTTTTTGTTCTCTATTTTTGTCGCACTATTTTTTTGTAACAGAATGTATGGACAAGAAACCAAGGTTGTCATGTTTAACTTTTAAAACCACTTACTGAACATCCTAATTCTTAATTTAAAACCACTTACTTTAGGCTCTTTTTGGTGGTCATGAATGTTAAATCAATACATGACTTAAAAAACAGAACATTGTCATTTAAGTTGAGTACTAGTATTTCACTATTGTCAGCTCTCCTTTCACTAATACCTTTGAAATTTTTTTAGTTTACACTTACGCTTGACCTTCAATTATTATGTGCAGTAGGTTTCTAATAAAAGACGAGACCTAGACTTGACAATCACTTTCAATATTTTGCTTGGTTTCCTTCAGCAACAATAACACCATTAATGTTCATGGACAATTCTGCTTTGACATACAAGTCATTGAGCCAAAAGGATAGTCGTTTTCTGGTTTTTTATGTCGTCGTAGAGATACGGCTTTAGATTTGCCCCCACATTTTTCTTTTTGACTACTAAAAAACTTGAAGGTCTATTCTTGTTTCACGTTGATGGGTTTCAGGATTTTTTTTCTCTTCTCAAATGTCTTTATTTGGGATATTATGGACTGTTTTGGGATATTATCAAATCAAAAGCTTCTACAAGTCCCCTAAGATTAAAAAAAGAAGCTTCTACAAGTTTAAAAGCAGCTTTTGAAACTCCTAAGAATAAGAAAGCCAACAACCCGTTTAGATGTAGAAATTCTAAAACAAAGGAAAACAAAATTCATTGATTTAATTCTCCAATTCGTTCCAAAAAAAAAAAAAAAAGAAGCAAATCACAGGGGAAATAAAGAGAAGAATAGCATAGTAAATAGACAGAGCAACACAGAATTCGACCACCATCAACGAAGAAATTTTCAACTTTGTGTTAAAGACATCCATGCATTGCCCATTCATTTTCCTTCGTTGTTACACTTTACCTTTCTTTCCCGAAGCTTTTGTGGACCCTTTTCCTTTGCGCATTTTGGAACCGCCTTTTCCAGCCTTACCGGCAGAAGCTCGATGAGCCCTTATATCCTTTTTCATACGCCTATCAACGAGGACTTTGCCCTTGCCAACGTTTACTTGGACTCCTTTCTTTGCAACAACATATTCCTTTTGAGGTCTTTTAGGAGTTGCCTTTTTATATAGTTGTTCAATTAGCTTCCTCTTCGACAGATCAGAAACGTCTGTCTGCTCTGATATCATGTTAGCCTTCTTGCGCACCTTCTCAAGCTTCTTCATCGCAACACGTTTCTTTCGAGCTTTAGCCTCCACCACCTTCTTCGCTGGTCGTGCATCGATTTCCTTAAACCGTGCTTTCATGGCTGCTATCTCTTCTTTGGTTACGGGCTTAATTGGACATCGGTGCCTCTTTTCCTCATCCAAAAACCACTTGGGCAAACCTTCATCGTCAAACATGTACTTATTATAGCCATCATCGAGCATCTGTTCCCTTTGTTTTTTCCTCAGCATCTTGTTTGCACAAGCTAATATCTCAGCTTTTGTGTCAATATCTTCATCTTCATCTGAGGATGAGTCATCGCTCAAATCTGCAGCAGGATCAGCCGGGACAATCTCAAAATCTTCTTTTCTTGAAGACCCCACAGCTTGAGTTTCCATCTTTAGTACTTTGGCCTTTTCTCGCAAGGTACTTGGTCCCTTTTCCTGTAGTTCATCTTCACTATCAAATTCGCCAAGATCACCATCCTCTACAGCTGCGGCAAAGATGTCCTGACTAAACCACTCGTTCATAATCTCTTCTTCTTGAGTTGGACCGAGTGGTACCACAAGCGGATTCGCTTTCTGATCACTTGTGTGGTGTCTATCTGAATCGTAATCCATCTGGATAATTTCGTCATCACCACTCTGCACATCCCAAAACACTGATATTTACAATCACACACGCAAAACAAAAAGGAACAACAAATTCACAACCTTGGGAGTTGTCTAACAAACAAATAATTGGAGGAAAGTCCAGAAAAATATTCCCAGAAACACTTGAGAAAAATGTAAGACCTCATAAAATGAGCTGTTCATTAAATTTCCCTATATCTACCAAGTGAAAAGTGCTTTGCACCTCAAGAAGATTGATGTCTTCAGAAGGAGCTTTTCTTGCACGCTTCTGCCGCTTTGCACTGCCCTCCCCTTTGGAGGCGAACAGTTCATAAGACCGATCAAGAAGATCTTCCATTTTTTCATCATATCTAAAACGTCAGAACACCGACATTTAACTATTTAATACATACAAAGCTAAGTAGTAACCCTTTTGCTAATATAATATCAGGGTCAGAACTCATAATGTCACCTTCTCCGTTCTTCATCAGAATCTACATCACTGGATAAATCGTGTTTGCTTCCATCTAGGCTTTTTTCACTTTCGCTATCGCCCATATTAACATCCTCATCATCTGGTTCAGTTGAATCAACTGCCACGAGATCATCCTTACTCTGAAGAACAATTATCCAACACCAAGAGACAATGAGAAGGATATGAAAACAATATAATGTCTATCTGCTACATGTATTATCCTTAATATGCAAAAATATCAAGGGTTGAACAAAACTTCTTCCGAGGTATGAAAATTCAATTTTAGATTTTAGAGGTTGCAATAACAGTAGCATCAGCCGAAGGTATTTCAAAATTAAAAAGAAAGACAGAGATCTATTTTTGCTTAAGTTAGCAATGAGATATCCCAAAAGATCACAAATTTTCAGAAACATATAACAAGTTATGTAATAAGGCTCGGTAAAAGAGAACAAACATTAAACATGAAAGAGATAAATTCAATTTGGTTATGTTTGATACATGCGATTTGATAAAAAGAGACGCTGCTTATGATTGACGCAAAGGAGATTGTTCAGAGCAGCAATCAATTCCTAAAAGACCATCAGTTAAAGATGTGGGGGCGCCCCAAACAAAAAAGAAAAAATCTTAAGACACCGGAAATGAACCATGATGGCAGAGAGAGAGAACAACTCATGGTCAACGTAACCATCCTTTACTGCATCCATTTGCAACCCAAGAGCATTCCGGGCCTTGTCCTACAAGGCATATGTAAAGCAGCAACAGATCAGTGGAGTATTTTATTCAATAGAAGGGCAAGTTTTGTGTCACACAGAATGATCTTTTACCATGTGAACTGCTAGGGGGCAACGTACAAACTTGGATATAAACTTATGAACATGTGAGCAGATGACACAAGGATAATGGATTGAGTAACCTTCAAGCCTTAAGCATATTATCAAAGCAAAAATTGGGGCTCTAAATCATTATATATTCTATTATTTATTTAGGAGGTTTAATAATAATCAAAACGGTTATTTACCTTTTTATACCATGTATTTTAGATTTATTCAAATAACATATATTCGGACAGATTAGATTTAATACACAAATTTATACCTTTGCCCAATCAATTTTCAATTTTGATCTGAAAATTGCTTAAAATATCCTCAAGTTAAAAAGAAGACTTAAAAAATTTTAAAAAACTTTATACTAAAGTTTTTGCCTTAAAGAAATATATAAAATACCTTCAAAAATTGGTGTTTTGTATGTTTTTATTTTTGTTTTTTTTCTTATTTTCTTATTTTTATTTTTTTTTATCTTTTACTTAAAGATAATTTGATCATTTTAAAGGTCAAAATCATATATAACTGAGGTAAGGTATATATTTGTTTATTAAATCTAATTTGAAGATATACATTCGATGAGGTCAAAAATCAAATATATAGTTTTTGAATTAATCCTAAAACAGAGGGTATAGAAAGATAAATATCGATCCCTAATAAAAATTGTTGTTGTTTTACAAGAGACATAGAATAACTTTATCAAACAAACATATAAAGTTGCAGAAAAATGGACAACAAGGAATCTTGCTGTTATTTGATTATTTAAATGAAAAGAAAACCTCATAAAGCTGTATATCTTTTTACAATTTTGACT
Organism: Artocarpus hirsutus; assembly: GCA_946598075.1. Taxonomy (NCBI): domain Eukaryota; kingdom Viridiplantae; phylum Streptophyta; class Magnoliopsida; order Rosales; family Moraceae; genus Artocarpus; species Artocarpus hirsutus. The sequence goes on along the minus strand of CAMOHE010048575.1, from coordinate 65,832 downwards.
TGACTAGACAGATCTATAGCTTTGAGAAGATAAAATGGATATTTCCGTCTCATGTTACAATGAATATGTAAGCAATGTTTGTTTGGGACGGGGAAATGAAATAAGAGGCCAAACCTTAGCTTGTCTCTTTGCGAGAAGCTTTTTTTCTCGTTTCTTCCTGCGCTCCATAGCATGCGTCAGCTCCTCCATTTCATTGAGAATTTTATGTTCTTCACACTCATCTTCAATTCCAGCATCTTTAGGAGGAGAATCTTTGGCCTTCTCTGAAGCAGATATGGACCTTCTCAAACTTTGCCGCCATCTCCGTTACAAAAATAATTAGAAGCTTAGTGAGCAATCCAACAATCGAGTGGAAAAATAACACATCACATGTAGAGCATTAAGGGGCATAAGCAAAAGGTTGTTTCTACCCCTTTTTTCTAACAGAAGTACTGCACTAATATATACATAATACGTTGCAAAAGACAGCCACAATGAAAAAAAAAATGATTAACTATCCTGAGCCTACATGGACTTAATCAGCAGAACAAACACCAATGCATCAAATTTAAGTCCTAATGAGAAAGAAATGATCTATGCCTTGCTCCCATAGGCCATAAGTGAGATTAGACAGGCAAACCAAGTAACGTGACGACAGATAAACCAGATAATGTGACTACAAGTATCAATTGAAGTGACTCGAACCCCCAAAAACTCCATATTTTATGAAATTTTGATGAACTTCATCTTAACAAGAGGAAATGGAAGAGTACACATCTTACTTTAGAAGGCGCTTTTGATCTTGCTCCCCCAGGACACGCAGATCATCGCAAAGAATTTTAACCTGACAGATTGCAGAATTTGAATGTACTTTATAACAAGCTGTCCCAAGAGAATCAATAACTTCCCAACAGAACAGATCAAACTACATAAAAAGCGAATTACAAAGACCTCTTCTGTTGTTAAAGCATGATCCCTAACGTGAGAGGACGCTGGGTCATCGAAGGATATGGAAGTAAAAGAATAAAGGATCTCATGAGGAGTGCCCGACCAAATAAATTCCGAAGCTGTTGAAACTTTCCTTAAAACCGTCTGTTCATCCTCATACCTGAAATTAGATCCCTCAATCGGCAATAACCAAGATGCATCTTATTATGAAAATAGTACAATAAAAATAAAAAACAAGAACACATAGGTTTACCTAGAAACTCTAAGAACGAAAAAAACCACAGGTAGAGAAAAAAAAATCATTAATTTGAAAAAAAAATAGGAGGCAAAGTCCATAATCATAAAACCTAACGCAAAACGTCATACATATATATATATATATAGGTATAAACAAAAGCCTAATATGTGATATAACGTAATGGACTTAAAACATAAACTAAACGGCTCAAAGAGCAAAGATTTGATCCTTTTTCTACCGCCACAAATCTTATGAAAAATCCAATATATTTGTTCTTTCACCACAATTGTCGCACAACGAGCTTTGTGGGTAAACCTAAACTAAATTTAGATCAGCATACTCTAACACATCTAATCTCCCACAGAGCCAATGAAAGACTAGTGGGGGCAGTCAAATTTTTTGAGCTTAAAAATCTTTTGTATATAAATAAGTATCATATTATACTAATACACAATAGCCCCCATTAAAAATTTAAAATAATCTTTTACGCCATTAAAAATTTCATTCTCTTTAAAATTTTAATGGGCATGAAAGTCTATTTAGACAATTGAAGTGCATTAACAAATTTTTATTTTAAATAAATTTTTGCACTAATCAAAATTTCTGGCTTCCTCACTGCATCTAATCCCATTAATAATCAAACTACCAGTCGTACAATTCTCTACTCGGCAGCATAATTAAGGAATTAAACAAAAATTTAGACAGAGATACTTTACCCATCTCGGTGTCTTTTTTGCCTTTTCCCCCTCAGTACATCCACCACCTAAGTCAGGCATTAATATAAGTAAACGTTTAGATCATCATAGTAGTGAAAAAAAAAAAAAAAAAAAAGAAATTCAATTTCAATAAAAATTTACCTTCCTCTGAGGTTCTATAGATCCCTGAAATAAATGATTCACATCAAGAATTCGCGGATCAATCTTGGCAGCAGCCTTGTAGTTAAAAGCAAGAACAAATATCTCAGCAGATGTATAACGACTCGCTTTCGGTTTGTGCACCTCAACCTTCTCAAATAACTGCAAAAGGAGATGGCTTAACAAAATGAGAGGCATTCAGAGAATAATTTATCTGCTAGAGTATGATGACTCGAATTCAGTTTGACTGGACCTAAAAAACTCGTGGTGTGATAATTGTAGTGAAAGAACAACTATAGAATTTTTCATGATGTATTGCATTAGGTTTTATTATTGTCATTTTAACAGCTCTAATCACTACCATCTTGTAATCTTTTTCGAGTTTAATGATTTTTTTCTCCTCTAACCTTGATTGTTTCCCGTCTTAAATTTTCTATGTAAATCTGTCTGTATTCTTGTTCTCTTTTTTTAATCGCACTATTTCCGTAACATTATCTTCATCAAGGAATGCAGACAATACCTTTTTCAGACAATAGTGAACAGAGTGAAAGTCTTGCGAGCGAAAAACCTGACACGAGAAGAGAAAAAAACACCCGACATCTGAGAAAAATATATCAACTCAAAAGCAAAGATACAGAATTCCAAATGCCAAACTTGGTAAATATGTTAGTACACCTTTCCTTTCCTGGAAGATTAATGGCTTCAGCCAACAATTTGTATTACAAAGGTTTTGCACAGAAATACAAAAAAAAATATAACTAATAATATAGTTAACAAAATTGGGAATACAATTATGTAGCGTGCACAAAAGAGAAAGCATGTCAAATTATATTAAAGAGCATGTAACCATTTACCATTATATTAAGCTTTCCATTATCGAAAAAGAACCATAGAATTAACCAAAAGGATAAAAAAAAAAGAACAAGAAAAAAAAATTACTACAAGACTATTGAATATTCCATTTTTTATTAATTGACTGGAACAATTAAGAGTACAAAATCATAATTATTCATTTTCCAGATGACTTAACAAAAAACTCGTACTAAAATACAACAAGCACACAAATTAACCCCTTAACAAAAGATTGTTGATATAAGGACCAAACCTTTGTAACAAAGGTTCCTTTAGGAGCAAGTAACCAAGTGGCCAACTTGAGAGCGTCAATGACCAGGGCATTTTGCACGGTCGCTTCCTGAGCCCAAGCACCGCCGATCCTGGGCGAACCATCATGGAGAACCAAATCAAAAGCCGTACAACCATGGTCCCTCATGAACGGCTTGATTTTGGCAACGCATTGGTCGATTTTGGTGATATCTTGCTGGATAGCTATGGCACCTCGGATAGGAACAATCTTGTCCAAATCGAGGCCGAGGACGAGGCTGCCGACGGGAACACGGCCGACGGCGACTTGCATCCAACTGCCGGGGGCAGCGCAGAGATCGAGGACGCTGCGGGAGGAGCGGAGGAAGCCGAACTTACTGTCGAGTTCGAGAAGCTTCCATGAGGCACGGGAGCGGTAGCCATGCTCTTGGGCGAGACGGTAGTACTTGTCTAACCGATTCTTCCCTTTGACTTTTTTACCCATGCCTGTCTCTGCGATTATAACAGAACATATTAGGGTTTTGAGGGAGAGAGAAACAAATATTTTTTTTTGGTTGTTTCCTTCGAAATTCGCTTTCTAATCGTAATATTGTTAACACTGTGAAAGTAACGTGGTTCCGATCGGGGCTCAGGCTAGACTCTCGGGATAACTAAAAGGAAGGAATGACTCCGGTGCTCGGAGCTGGCAAGGTGGTCGGGAGGAGCTCGGGGGAATAGGGGCCTGCGCAGTGCTGAGGATGCTAAGGTTTTATACTCTCTCTCTATCTCTCTCTCTCTTTTCCCAAATTTCTCAAAATAATAATTATTTATAGTCATATGTGGCCCTGAATTCTAGGATCATTTATTCCAAAAAAAATAATAAATAAATTCTAGGATCATTCTGTTTTGTCCTTATAAGTTTAAAAATTTTTACCTTATGCGCGAACTTTTAAATTAATTCCTACTTAATACATTTTGTTAAAGTTTCTATTTAAAATAGATAGAAAAAAGAGAAACATTAGTATCTGTTTGAAGAGCCAGGTCCAACCTTTTTTATATTCAAACCAAAAATATTGTTTGGTCTATTCACAGCTCAAACTTGTTTAGATTTTTTTTTCCCAAACTAAATAAAAGCAACATTTTGACAAATTTATCAAACACAAATTTAAACTATAAATTATGGTTCAAACTTTTTTTTTAACCAATTGGTTTCAACCATTTTCCTAAACAGACTCTTATATTCAAAACAAGCAAAATAAGATCACATGATCTCATTTAAAAATCTTTTTTTACGTATATTTTTGATAAAAATTTTAACAGAGGGTCCAAAAGTAGGCATTTTAAAAGTTCACGAGACAAACTAAAAATGACCCTAAAATTGAGGCTATAAGCGAGGGTGAGAATAATCCCTTAACAACAATAATCTAGACTAAGTATAATAATAAGTATACTCTTTTTCTTTTTTTCTTTTTTTTAACTCTAAATATTAATTGTTTTTTTACCTAATTGCAAGATTTATATACTTTCTAGTTTTGATAAATTTTAATTTGTCATTCTAAAAAGTATCTTTTAAATTTGAAAAACTTGCTCTAATTTCATCCTTGCATACATGCATAACAAAATAGGCAAAAAAATGCAAAGCTACCCTTAATTAAACAATTTCATTCTGAAAAATATTTTTTAAGAAATTTTTTAAAGAGATATCCTAACATTTAAAAGAAACATAAAGCTCAATGTGGTATTTGGCAATATGAGAACTAAAATTTTTAGTTGATACAATGTAAAGCTCCCACATGCTATAGAAAAAATATGCTATAGTATAAAGCTCTCATATGCTATAATGTTTTCACTAAAATTAGTTTAAGCCATTGGTTCTAACCAATGCTCCCAAATAGCCTATAAGATTTTAGGTTTTTAGCACTGTTACCCCTTAAACTTTTTATATTTTTGCAATACAGTCCTTAAACTTTATTGAATCTATATTTTGTGGCATAAATAAATTAAAGAGAAGAATCGTGGCATCCCACTTAATTTTCTCTTTCCACATTTAAGTTTTAATCAATATAATTGAGTTATTTATCTCATTATATATATATTTTTATTATTGGGTCCCTTCTTTCTTTCTTGGCCTAAGTCTGTTTTTACAAGCCTTTCTTTTGGGACACTTAAGACAAATAGGCTAACATAATAAGGTAATTAAAATTAATAGGCCAAGATCTTAATAAATTTAATAAATAGGCCATTTAAGTTTAAATATGGGTTTACTTATTATTTAAACAATACATCTATCCTTGTTTATAACCCTTAAACAAATGAAAATCCTAACAAATTTTCCCTTAATTAATAACAAATTAAAAAAAAACCGCAAACTAAGAAACTCTCTCTAGGATCCCACCGTGAAAGATACCACCATGGTTACCGTCGGTTACAACAGAAGCCCGCCGGCGGCCACGAAACTCGATTTCCGTTGGCGATCATGTCCATTATCATGTCACTATTTGCCATCATGTCTAGTTGTATGTCGTTGACGGCAACACGCGACTAGATCTAGTTTACCACCCATAACATTGAGCTCCTCCGTAGTGTCTCACCATCCTCTCCTTCTCCGTCTTTCTCTCTTTCTCTCTCTCCTCTCAAATATTACAATGAGCAACAACATTGAGATCTCCATCACAATCGGCGGCATCACATGTCTTCGTCAACAAGATCTCCAATAGTGTCACGACAAGTGGCTAGATCTCTTGTTGAAGCGAAGGCTATGACGATGATTGTACAGCCGCTCGCAAGTAGGGCACTTTTTTCGTCGAGGAAATAGCATAACTATCATGAATCAGGATCATGGGTGGCTTTGTTTATAGTCCTATTAATAATCTATTAATTTAACTCTCATGTATATAAACAATTATATATTAAATTTATAGTCATATTAATAATTATGGGATTTTGATGTTTATTAAGATATCCATAATATATATAAACAACAAAAAATGAACAAATAATATTTAATTAGTTAATCAACAATATGTATAATGTCTATGCATGTAGTGAACCATTCCCAATATCGAGCTCAACGATGATCATGATATTCAAATCCAAGCAGATGTAGGTTTTCATTAATCTCTATATGCATAAGAATGTCAAACTATTTTGTCAGTAATATTCAAGTGATTGATCATGGGTATTGAGTATTAATGTTTTTTCCTCTACTGCAAGGAACCATAACCCAGACCAACTCTTCCTTGCCTAGTTTTTGGTGAGAAAAAAAATCTTTCTTGCTTAGAAATTGAAGGAGTTTCGTCAACGTCCACCATGATGTTGTCGTCGATGAGACAACAAAGACATTTTTCTATGAATCCGCAACCTATGCAAACTTTAAAAATAAAAGTAGTTGTAATTTAATGACTTTTGTGCTTCAAGTACTTGGTTAAAAACCTTCACTAAAATAATTAAAAAAACATAAAACACATTAAAAATACTTATGTATGCAGTTTTTTGTCGAATTCATTCAAAATAATTATTCAACATCTAAATGTTATAATTAAAGGATTTAATAGTAAATAAAAATGTAAAATAATGATAATTTTTTTACACTTTATTTGCCATTAGATCATTTAATTAAAGCATTTGTATGTCAATTTTTGAGTCAATTTGACAAAAACTGCATAAATATCTATTTTTAATATGTTTTATATTTTTTAAGTTATTTATTTTAAAAATATTTATTTAATTTTTATAAGTTTTTTATGCGTAAAATAATTAATTTTACTCTAATTATTTATTTGTAGATTTAAAATTTAGAGCTAAAACGGTGTGAAAGAATATCAAATTTGGAGCCAAAATATTTACTTCTTACTCTATGTGTCAGCCTTCAGACATGTGTCATCACATGATTCGTCCAAGGAGGAAGAAATGTGAAGATGTTAGGAGAAATCCGTTGCAGGAAAAAGAAAAGCCTCAAGCTCTTACCAGAGCTAGTGGTTTCAAATCTAAAGACCCTTTTTTTTTTTTATGGTTGTCATGCAACCATCATATGTCGGAGGAGCCAAGAACTTACCATATCATGTCGCGAGACATTACCTCGGTAATAAGCATGGTTGTGTGGTCCTTAAAGTTGGAAAAGGGATCAGGACTTGGTCTTTGAGGTACACTTTCAAGGCTCTTTGGAAATTTCCAAGAGCCAAATTTGAGTTTGGTTGGAAGGGATTTGCTCAGGACAATGATCTGAGAGTAGGCGATGTTTGTGTCTTTGTTCTGAAGAAAATCTCTGGATTAATCTCATTCGAAGTCGCAATTTTCCGAGAAAATGGAATAGAAAATCTCTGTCTTAAGAGGCAAACATGGTATCTGCTTTTGCTTTTTTTTTTTTTTGGCCTCTAAATAATCACATATACATCCATCAAAATTACATATTGTTTTGTTGATTTAAATGCAGGCAATTTCAGGAAGGTAAATTCTGATCAAGAGAAATAGTGGCGGTAAAATGACTCAGAAACGGCCTTCGGTTTCAAGGGTTTGCAGACTTTCAGGAGCAGCCAGCAAATCGTAGTTGAAAAATCCCAGTTTCCAACTGTAATATCAAAACTTGTCTTCTTCATACATATACATGCGTACATACATACATTAATACATATACATATATATATATATATATAGTGTCTCAAATTCGATACCGTATTTGTTTGTGTAATACTCAATTTGGTCAAGTATAATTTTTAATGTTACAAGTGCAGGACTACATTAATTAATTGCTACATAGTAAACTGAGTGTTACACAACTGTAAAATAGATGTTATATTATGAGAGTGAAAAATATCATATAGTTGAATTCGTAATATTATATAATACTGCATATTAAATGTATATATATGGACTTGGAAAGGTTGGTTTTTTGTGGGTTTGAAAGGTTTAAAGTTGAAGGCTTCCTAAATTGTTAGCTTACATATACATAGTTGCTTTGCATCTTTTATTTTTAGATATATCTGTGGCAACTAACCATCGTTGTACGTAGTACTCGCGAGACATGTTGTCGTTTTTAGGAAAATACGTGTCGTGATATATTATCATCTTTTTTAGAAGTTTTTATTAATTATTTTAAAACGTTACATGTATGATAGAAGACGGATGCAGTATATTTCGTCTCTCAGAGAAACAAGTTGCCGTTTCAATTCCGTTGCCAAGTCATATATATTTTTATTATGGAAAACTTTGTGTCATCGTTTGTAGCAGCAGTCTCATGGTATAGTTGCGTCGTAATCTGTTGCTGTTTCCAACCGTTTTATTGTCGTTCTTAAGAGTTATTGTCGTTTATAGATATGACGCAGTCGTGGATCTTCTCCAAAGTGTTTAGTTGGTAAGAAAATTGCCTCTTCGTGCAGTCATCGGGTTTTGGTGGACATCTTTTGCATTTTTAGGCTTTATTGGCTGTTGTTTTATGCATGTACCCTTTTTAGTGGAGTTTGTCGTCTTTCAAAGTTTGTAGTTTAAGAGCAATATTGTCGTTTCACCATAAGAAAATAAAACAAAATAAGCAGTGGCTTTACATTATGTAGCAAGGAATCAGATACTAATACTTTCTTTTTTTTCCGTGAATTCTGTTGTGAAATTGGAAGAATTTCTAATTTCTTTTCAATATCTTCCACTCCTGGAGGGTGTCTTTTTTATCAGGCTCATTTATTACTTTACGTACGTCTACAAGATACCCACTTTTGATGTGAAATTTTCAGCATCCATAAGTCCTTAAAGAAATACTAAAGACCCTTTGGTGCAGTGGCACAGGGGAGGGTCTCGGGTTGGGGTTACCGGTAAATTTACGGCTAATAGCATATGTTAAAAATAGCTTAGAATTTTTCTGTTTCAACTAAAACTTTTAGTTGTTACAGCATAAAGCTATCATATCTTACAATGTCAAGAAAAAAATGAGTTGTAATGCCAAGATCTCATATGCTAGAGTGGGGTTAAACCAATATGCCCTTAAAACTTTTAGTTGTTACAGCATAAAGCTATCATATGTTACAATGTCAAGAAAAAAATGAGTTGTAATGCCAAGATCTCATATGCTAGAGTGGGGTTAAACCAATATGCCCTTAAAACTTTTAGTTGTTACAGCATAAAGCTATCATATGTTACAATGTCAAGAAAAAAATGAGTTGTAATGCCAAGATCTCATATGCTAGAGTGGGGTTAAACCAATATGCCCTTAAAACTTTTAGTTGTTACAGCATAAAGCTATCATATGTTACAATGTCAAGAAAAAAATGAGTTGTAATGCCAAGATCTCATATGC
>CAMOHE010048575.1:0-56430 GCA_946598075.1 Artocarpus hirsutus | reverse complement strand
GAAAAAAATGAGTTGTAATGCCAAGATCTCATATGCTAGAGTGGGGTTAAACCAATATGCCCTTAAAACTTTTAGTTGTTACAGCATAAAGCTATCATATGTTACAATGTCAAGAAAAAAATGAGTTGTAATGCCAAGATCTCATATGCTAGAGTGGGGTTGAACTAATATGCCCTTAAACACCCTATAAATTCGGTTGTCAATGTGGTTTGGATCAGAATTTATAGATGAAAATAAATTTGTTTTTAAATTTATAGATGAAAATAAATTTGTTTTTAAATTTTATAAGAGAAAACAACAAACTTAATTTAAACTACAAAATATAATTTAAACCCCATTTTCAAACGGTTTATTAAAGTTCATCACGTTCGAAGAGAGTGGCAATCAAAATAATTTAAAGGAAATAAAAGGCCTTTCTTCAACCTCAGTTGTGCTAGCATGTTTAGAAGAGTGTGCCTACCAAATGTCCAACATAGCCCTCAGTTAGTGGTTGTGCTAGCAACTGAGACTAGCATAACTAAGTTAACAAGGGCATTTTACAAAGTCAATTTTAATTTATCAGTTTTAACTCAAATAGTGTAAAGCTCTTATATGTTATAATATAAATAAAAGTATGCTACAATAAAAAACTTTCATATATTACAATAATTTTAGTTCTAACATGGGGTTTCAACTCACTTGCCAAACATCCTAGACATTGTATTGATGATTCGCAAAGATCACCAATTTTAGAGCCATCCTGAAGAGAACTTTTTTTATTTTTATTTTTTTGGAAATAAAGTGAATGTGAAGATTGAGGTAGTCAGTATTGTAAAAGAGAGAGCATATATTAAATATAACATTATAGGAGTTTGACAATGATTGGTACAGGATATTTGGAAGAATAGTTGAGCATAAAATATTGGTTTAAAAAATAATATGAGATAACTTTACAATGTAGCAATTTATTACTTTTTTTTCCGTACATGTTGTCTTACATTATTTATTGGTTAGAACCAACTATTTAAACCAAGATACCAAACAAAAGCTAAAGCTTTCACATGTTACATTCATGAAAAATGAATTATAGTATAAATTTTTGCATGCTATAATATTTTTAACTAAAATTGATTTAAACTATACTATATATTATAATCAAGGAGGTCAGTTTTGCGAAACTTCAGACGTATGATGCAGCTATTTGCAATGGCATGTTTAATAAAATATAATAATAAATTAACGTGTCGTGGTATCATAACTGTAAAATGCCACGCAAACGACTATTCGATAACCACCACCAACGAAAGTTCTGCAGAAACATTTTGACGTGCAGAACATATATTGTCTCGTTTTTTCTTCGGAGTGGAGAAATGCCTGTTGATATAGCAGAGCTTATTCTGGAATCGTTTGACATCGTTAGCGTTAGAATTAATTACAAAATTTTCACCCGAATTATAGCCGTTGTAATATTTTATCCTTCAAACTTCAAAACGTAACATTGTTTTCCCTGAAGTATGAACTGTTAACATAAATAATCATTCTGTTAGAATTTTAATGGCAAATTAACAAAAGTTTTTAAAATTAGAGGTGTTTTGATAATCCAAGTTATAAAAATACCAAAAAATTAAAACTATAACAAAAATGGTCTTGATTGATGATTAAAAATAAATAAATTAAAAACACAATACTGTATGGATCTTTCTTTTTTCATTATATCAAAAATTTTTTTAAAATTTTATTAACTTTTTTTCACACTCAAAAAGTATTTTGAAAATTTTAAAGGTATAAATATGAAAGTAAACTTAAAAAATATAAAAGAAATTTTATTAATACTATTAGAGTTTTTTTTTCTCTTTGAGAATTTAGTATTATATTTTTTTGTTATATTGAATATATTTGTGTCATATTCCCTTTCATTGCACTAATATATATATAACTTTTAAAATTTTAAAATACTCTTTGGGTGTGAAATAATTAATAAAATTTTAAAGAAAATTTTGGTATATCATAAAAGAAGGATTCCAATAGTATAATGGCTAGAATTAATTTTTTTTATTTTAATCAGCAATAAAGACTATTTTTATTATAGTTTTAATTTTTATGGTTATTTTTATAACCAGAATTAGAAAAATACTTTAATTTATAGTCATTTATCAATTTTTCATTAAAATTTTAACATAATGGCTATTTTTGTTACCAGTTCATACTTTAGAAAGAGTGAATGCTACGTTTTGAAGTTCAAGGAGTAAAGTATTACAAAGGCTATAACTCAGGGGAATTTTTGTAATTAATCCTTAGCATTATTTTTCTTCGAACCTAAAAAAATAAGGTTAGGTATCCTCTTCTAATAATGATTTTTATTTATTTTTTCTCGTAAAGCTTTTCTCATTATTAAAAATTAAATAAAACGGTTTTTTATAAAATTAATCACTTTATAACAATATAAATCATGTTTTTCACGAAAAGGTTATTTCATGTTTTTTTTTTCTTTTTTCTCTCTAAAAGACCTTTTTTTATCGTAAAAGACAGAACTCACTAGTGATTAGCGTAATCGATAGGCTACAAATAATATCTTCGATTTTATGAATTCAAACATAATCAATAAACTTTATGTTTTTAAGTTTATTTGGAATAGATACTCATCAAAGATATACATTTAATAAGATATTAATCTATTATGTTTTCTAAATAAACCTAAAAACGCATGATATGAAAAAAAAAATAATAAAATACAAATCACAATCACATCGTTTTTTTAGGTACAATCACATAATTAAGTTACCCAAAACTATCAAATTTCTAATTAAGAAATTTCCAAATATAACAATAAATGTAAATAAATTCCAAACTCTAATAAATGGTTACTAATATTTTACGCATGCAGATTTCTCGGTGCGCACAAAAAAAAAGAAAAGAAAAATATCCAGTTACAGTTTAAAAAAAGGAGCAGGACAGACTTTCAAGTTGCAGAAAAATAATAACACTGCACTCTTTGAATGCTACGGTATTTACGAGTCCTAATTGTTTACTTTCAAAAATGGCTTGTGGTCGCCCGGGAAAAGATGCGCAAACAAAATTTTCTCTTCGTTTTTTCAAGATCATCCTTGAAGACACTCTTCGAGACAACAAACTTGTAAGCTTATTCCTTAAGTTTTATATATATATATATATATATATATATATATATATTTGACAACTGTCGTTCTAACCATAAATCATAGTTTGAAACAACTTTTTGGTTTAAATTTTGAAAGAAAAAACACTATGGAAAAAGTTGCTGTTCAAAGCGCTCTCCTAAGGATAATATATGTAGAGAGAGTGCATTAATGGTGGTGTGTATTATTAATTTCATTTTATTGGGTCTTTTATTTTGCAGCAAATTCCTAGCATGCATATTTAATTGTAGATATATAGCACCGGAACAATCAATATGTTTTTCTTTTTTACATTCATATATATGATCTTGAATTAATTGCCAAAGAGCAACATATAAATGTTGTTTGTCAAGCAACATGCATGTGCATAGATGGAGTGAGAAAAATAAGTGAGGGAGGGGGGCATATACAAAATATTTACTCAGATTTTAAATATTATATTAATTAAGTGACAGATTTTATATATTTTGATATGGGGAAAACACAGAATCTGAAAATTTTAGAGAGGAAAAACTAACCGTATGACCAGATTTCGCATGTAAAATTCAACAACAATAAAATTTCAAGTGAAGTGGCCGCTCACCTCAACTTTACGTAGCTCCGCCCCAATGCATGTGGTTGTTCTTTTTCTTGATTCCAAACCATATACAGTGAAACTGTAGAATTTTTTTCAATACAAAGAAACTAGCCTTTTGTCATTGTGTGTTTTAATTTCCAAGAGATATTGCATGATGGTTTAGACTGTTACAGTGTAAAACTTTTACATGCTATAGTATAAATAAAAAATAAGCTACAATGTAAAATTCTAACATGCTACGATGTTTGAACTAAAATAATAACACTATCCAATCAACTTAATAGCCTCATTAATTTGTAAATATAGGAACAAGTTAATTTCCACAATTAGTTAGTCAGTCCCATCAACCTTATATCATGTCATATTTTCTCTCGAATATACACGATTTCCAGAATGAAATTTTATACCCTCAAAAAAAGTAAAAAAGAATGAAATCTCATTTTATTGGGTGTTTTATTTTGCAGCAAATTCCTAAAAGGATTGTGAACAACTGTGGAGGTACTTTATCAAGTTCAGTACTTCTTAAGCTTCCATGTGGTTTACAATGGAAGGTAGGATTGACCAAGCGTGATGGCAAGGCGTGGATAGACAATGGTTGGGCAGATTTTTCAAAGTACTACTCTCTTGGCCGTGGGAATTTGTTGGTTTTTAAATATGAAGGGAATTCTGAGTTCCATGTTCTCATATTTGACAAAACTACTACAGAGATAGATTATCTCTCTAATCGCAACCGATTCGAGGAACAATGTGATATTGACATAAAACCTCTTGAATTAGGAAAGGAAAAAGATGATACATCTGTTAAAACAAGAGTGAAATCTCCATTGTCATGTTCTCCGCCCCAGAAGAGAAGAAAAATCAGTCCTAAAGGTACTCATTCTCAACTTGATGAATTGTACTTGAAAATTCTAGGAGCATTTTAGCAATGTACATTGTATACTATGTGCAAATATCTGAAATTTTAATTTTCATTTCCCTGGTGAAGAAGATGGTGGAGGGAAATCTGTCCCTCCAAAATTGAAAATATGTGAGGATATCGAGAGGCAGAAGTTGAATGCGATAGAAAAGGCTCATGCTCTTAAGATAGCTAGTGATTTCAATTCCGAAGATCCTTATTTTATGGTTTCTATGCAACCAACCTATGTTGGAGTCAAGTATCTGTTGGTATTTAAGATTCTTCTTAAGTTCAATTTGAAACTACTTTTATCTTATGCTTCTTACTATTTTCCCTTTCAAAATGTGATCTGATATCTGTTTCATTCCCCCTTTACGGTTTTATTTTCTCCTCAAGAATGTGCCGAATCTCTTCGCCACGAAGTATCTCATCAACGAGCGTGGTCATGCGATCCTTAAAGTTCCAAATGGGAGGAAGAGTTGGACCGTACAGTACAGTTGTGGAATGTATGGAATAAACTCAAAAGCAAAATTTGAGTATGGTTGGAAGGCATTTGTTAAGGACAATGATCTGAAAGTCGGTGATGTTTGCGTCTTTGTTCTGGCGAAGAGCGTTGGAATCTCGTTTGAGGTTGCAATTTTTCGCATAAATGGAACAGCAAATTCCTCTGTGCTACCTGAAGGTAAACATGAAATCTTGTCGTTTAATTTACATCATCACATTTTTCCTCTGTAGTTTTCATTTATCTTGCATAATCTCCAGTGCATAATGCTGCAACATTTAAAGCCGGGCATAATGCTGAAACATTTAAAGCCGCGCATAAGGGAAGCTCCTCAAGTAAACCAGAATCTGACACCCTGATTAAGAAAACCAGCGTGTCCCAATTAAGAAACCCGGAAAAAGAGGCTCATAATGGAAGATCAGGAGCTAAACCTGTCGAAAGAGCTAGCGGATTTCAATCTGAAAATTCGTTCTTCACAGTTACTTTAGGAGCCTCATATGCAATCACTGTACCGTGCCGTTTTGTAGGTTTTTCAGTTTAAATGTCTACTGGATGTTTCAAAAGTGTGCTTGTTTCTCCTTTCCCAGAATTCCTTTGACGGCTTTTAACATTCTTATTTCTCACTTTTACATAGATAACTAATCCTTTACCTTGTATTTGGGCAGCACATTCCATACAAATTTGCAAATACTTACATTAATAAGAATGAAGGTGAAGCTATCCTTAAGGTTTCAAATGGTGACCGATCTTGGTCTGTCCAGTACAAAGTAAGAGACAAATGGAATCAATCACCGGCAGCCGAGTTCTGCCGTGGATGGACTCAATTCGCACGGGATAATAGTTTAGAAGAAGGCGATATCTGCACTTTTGAGCTAATAAAAGTGAACGACATTTCATTCAAGGTTTTCATTCTTAAAGCCAATCATGACCGCCCTCACCAAGGTAAGTAATAACATTTCCAAGAAATCAAATTCAGTCTATAATGGTTGCAATAAATCAGATACATGTTCTAGAAGTCATGCTAATGCTAAAATTTAGCACAACTTTTAGCATGGGTTACTATTTGTGACAAATATAGCACCAATGATAGTGTCACAGAGTTGATCGCTCGGACTGATAGCATATATGCTAAATTTTAACGACTTGAAAATTACAATATTGTTAGCACACAAATAATTATAATGATGTCGCTAAACTGTTACAACAGTACACTTTATATTAAAGCATAATCTTTCCATAGTTCATTCTTCTATATATTAGTAGTTTGGACATTAACAGATAATATGAAAATGGTAGTATTTGAGGGGAGGAAAATGATATCTTCAGAAAATACTTTGGGTAGGGAAAATGAAGTTCAAAATATAAAATCATGTTTGATATGAATGCACAGTGGAGAACAACATTATTTTGGTTTGCTGTATACATCGTCATTTGACACTATCGCATTAGCATTATGCTTGACATGAATAATTCAAAATAGTAAGTCAATTTCATGTATGTTGATTGTTGATTACTACTATATTGATAACCTTTTTATAACCGATTCAGCTGGAAAGAGTACAGCTAATGAAGATCCGAATAATCCAAGTGCAAGATTTCAAACCGAGAGTACTTCATGTAAGGATCACGAGACTTGCAACGTGTTCCAAATCGGTCAAATTGCAGTGGAAGAATCTGACTTTCATCACCAAGGCGAAATTAATGTTGAGCCAAGCAAGTCTTGAAATAGTTAGAGAGTAATTTGATCTCAAATATGCTCAGAAAATTAATCAAATTAGTCCTCAAACTCGGTTCATTATTTTAGCGCAGGTAATAAGTTCGGACCTCCATCTAAAGATCACATGACCAGCAGCCAGGCCACCGATATGGTTTCGTCTTCAACAAACCCCTACTTTAAAGTGGAATTGCGCGCGTCTTCTTGTCTAAACCTGGTATAGGATCTTTTAAAATCTGAGTTTACTTCTCCGTATTGTGATAACTCGATCATGAGGTTAGATAGGATGGTTCTCTTAACTTCATTCTTAATTTCTGCAGCATTTGCCCCTTGGTTTTGCGGAGAAGAACTTTGAACCAAAGGAACAGAATGTAACACTTCAGGTGGGGAAGCAAATGTGGCAAGTGATGATGGTAGTTTGTTCTGGTGGATACATTTTCTCTTGGGGATGGGCCGCATTTGTGAGGGAGAACAATCTAGAACCAGGAGACTATTGTGTCTTTGAGTTAGTTGGAAGGGAAGAGGATCAAGTTCTGCTCAAGGTTTCCAAAATTTCTTCACCTACTTCTAGGTCTAGCTAGTTGATTACAAGTCATGTACTATTTTGCTACCAAAAAGAAGTGTAACTAGTGATACTCTAAGACCAAAGTAGAATCATTCTGGGAAGCCATTACTTTTTTTAACTATAATTTAGGGGTCTTTAGTCCTTCAAATGAAAACAGAAGGAATCTTTTGATGTAGTCATTTGTAGAACTCTTTTTTCGCATACACACACACACCATAAGGACGAGAATTGGGAGTGTTCTTGTATATACTTGTACTTTAGACTCTTTTTTTCCCCTTCTAAATTGAGTATATGTTGACGAAATGTTTATCTCTCCGATCGTTTGAACAATTTATTATTTTGCTTCTGAAAAAACTAGAAACATTTTTGTTGATGCCTGAAAGCAGTATAACATCGCGTAGGGCACACAATGGTCGGGTTTGTTGTTCTACTTGGCTCCGCCTAGTCTGGTTAGATCTGTAAGAGTAGAAAAGGTCTCGAAATAAGGGGACACTCGTGTAGTATTTACCAAGGGTATTCCGACGCTCAAGTTAGCAGAATGATCGGGAAAAGAAAGAGGAAAGGCAAAGTAGGTTAAGGAAGAATGTCTTTATTTTTATGATAGAGTTAATGCTCTTATTTATAGAGTTAGGTTTAGATCCAAATGTGGACTTGATTTGGCCCGTGACCTGGGAGTACAATTGTATAGAGCTCTTGGGTAAAGTTACAAATGTCAAGATCCCAGAGGTGGGACTTTCTCGATGGGTGAGTATTGACCTGAATTAGGTAGTTTCTTGGTTAGACAAACTTGGTTGGACAGATCTTGGTCGGATGAACCTGTCTGGATAATTGGTCATAAGAATGGTCCTATATGGCTTTTAAATTGTGAAAACCATCCCACAACAGTAGCCCGCAAGACTTTGGTGATGAAAGTCATCGACACCAAAGTCTTGATGTGGTCATAAAGTATATTTGATGTGTCTATCCAAATAGTTGGTTATAGGTCTAGTTGGCAATAACCTTTCCTAACCTTGAGCTTCTTTGGTGGGCTATAGCCTTTCTAAACTCTTGTTCATAGGCCTAGTCGGCCTATTTAGGTACTTGGTTTTCTTTGATCAACCAAAGACAATTTAGACCCTTAGGCCTCTTGGTTGGCTATAGTTCTTTAACCCTTAGGTTTCTTAATAGGCCGTAGCCTTTCTAGACTGTTGATCCTAGACTTCATTGACCTATTTGGACACTAGGTCTTCCTTGGTCTACTAGAGTTGATGTGGACCCTTAGATTACTTGGTTGGTTGTAGCCTCTTTAATCTTGAGGTTTCTTTGTAGATCGTAGCCTTTTTGGACTCTTGGTCCTAGTCCCGGTTAGCCTCTTCGGACACTTGGTCATGGACCTAGTTGATCATAGCCGAAAACCTGTTCTTTTTTGGTCGAGTAGAGACTTCTTGTACTCTTAAGTCTCTAGGTTGACCATAGTCTTTCGAACCCTTAGGTTTTTTGGTAGGTCATAGCCTTTCTAAACTCTTGGTCCTAAAATCTAGTGGGCCTCTTCGAGCACTTGGTCCTAGACTTGGTCAGCCATAGCTGAAAACCTAGTTTTCTCTTAGTTAGAGCTAGACAAACTCTTTGGTTGGATTTGGTTAGACTTGGTTACACTTTTTTGGTTGTACCTGATCAGACCTATGGTCGGACCTGGTGAACCTATTTGGACTCTTGTTAGACCCATGGTCAGACCTGTGGTCAGGTACATGGTCCTATTTAATACTGGTTGGAACTCGGGAAAAGGAAGAGGAGAGGCAGAGTATGATAGGAAGGAATGCTCTTACCTTGGTGACAGTGTTGATGCTCTTATTTATAGAGTTTATTACTGTTATTATACAAGAAGTTTAGCTTGGATCTAGATATAGACTTGGTTTAGCCTGTGACTTGGGTGTATAGTTATACAAAACCTTTGGGTCATGTGACAAATGTCAAGATCCCTATGGTAGAACTTTCTTCAGACAAACTTGTTTGGATAATTGGTCATAGGAATGGTCCTAGATTGGTTTTAAATTGTGAAAAACTACCCCGCAACAATTTACATTCCATTTTCGCTTGGTCTTTAAGGGAATACTAAAATTGTCTTTTAGCATTTATAATGCCTCTATAATCATTCGAACGCTTATTTATATCTTGACATGCCTGATATCTTTCTTTGCATTTTTGGGAGTGACGACAACTTTGGAAAGAAAGATATTACTGAAGAGATATTCTTGTCACTTGAGTCACCTTAAATGATTATCACTAATTTATTATCAGCAATTTAGCATAAGGAGGGGAAAATAGAGACAAGAAATATATCACTATCCTCTGCCCATGGTATTGAGGGCTTATGAGAAGTACACATTATTCCCCCAACATGCAGAATAAGCTCCAGATTTCAAACAACTGGTTGATGATACTTGTCGGCAGGTATATATTTTTTAGCAGTTAGGTTTGTAGAAAAAAAATAATTTTAATTAAATTTAACGGTTTTAAAATATACAGAGAAGTCCCAAAGAAAAATATGGGGTAGTTTATTCCTTTCATTTGCTATTGCCATGTATCACCCTAACAAATTGGGTAATAAGGAATGTCCAAGTGCAAGCAAGGCCTTACTAATTATTTTTTCTTTCCCTCTTTCTCTCCTTTCTCTCTCCAAACATGCTGCCCATCTATAACTCTGTTGACTTTTTCACTCATCCAAATCACTCACACTCCATCTACGACTAAGCCTTGAAGACCTAGAGTGATAAAATCTAATTGGAGGTGAGTTATTGGTGGTTGTTTTGGTTAAATTCCCAAGTATAGAATGTGATATGACGTGAGCACTTGGGTTCATTTGTTATCATTTTTGTTTTTTAAATAGAAAAACAAAAATGTATTCTCTTGTTTTTATTTTTTATTTTTTTTAAAAAAAACATGTTTAAAAACTCTTATTTATTTTTTGTTTACAAAGATAAAGAACAAAAAATACGTTTGATAGCGAATTTTTTTATATGTTTTTTTTAAAACAAAAAATCAATATAGTTAATTTGAACTCGACTTATCAGAATAATGGTATAGAATTATCGATAGTTGGAGTCGGAGTCGGGCTAACAAACCAGACTCATTGTTGGGGTTGAGACTGTGTGTCGGACAAGGTCGGGTTCGGCCGAGGTAAGGGTCGAGGTTAGAATGGACTCGCTATTGGAGTCGTGTTTGAGGGATAGACTCATTGTCAGGGGTTGGACTGACAAACTAGACTCATTGTGTAGGCAGGGACTTCAAGTCGGACGCGTCGTGGAGGTTAGCAAAATTTAAAAAAAAAAAAAAAGACATAATTTCAATATGTTTCATATAGAAATGAAAATAAAACACATGCTGCTGCTTCTTCTTCTTCTTCTTCTTCTTCTACTTTAATGAGAGATTTAAACTTTTGCATGTATTTTAGGTGGAGTCAAATATACTTATTACAAAACTATACCTGCAACTATAGAACCCTTTTATAGTTGTTACATTATAATAGTTCTATGATGTTATCGTGTCGAGTATATGATTATAGTACCAATAGTGCACATTAGTTTCCTAATTAAAAGAAAAATAATAAACATTGGAAATAAACACCTGAAATATTCTATAGTGCTTAAATTTTAAGGTCGAAAGAAGCAAAAAAAAAAAAAAAAAAAAAAGAGACAATCTGTTAACAATTTTAAAACCTAAACCATGAAGATAACAGAATTTATGAAGAAAGAGAAACAATTCCAAAACAGAATATAAGAAAGAGAAGTTGTAAATAAAATCTAAGAAGATAATAATTCTAAAACCTAAATCATCTATTCTATGTTAGTCTTAACACAAAATGCTCTTGATTTCAAACTCAAGACCCAATCTTTTCTTTTATGCTCTAGCATCTCTAAAAACAATACTCTCAACACCTCTTGTTCACACTTGTTAATAGCATTTGTATATGCTTCCCCCAATGAGATGAAGAAGTTGCTGTTGACCTCTCTAACATCTCGGTTTTTCTCTTAAAAGATTCACTAAATGCCTCGAAAGTAGTTGCCAAAGCTGAAGAAAAATTAGATTGCTTTCTACTTCAAGAGTCAGAGGTGGTAGTTGAGTTGTTTTTCCTTTTAGCTGCATTCCTATCTACTCTAGTTTCAGGAATCCTAGGTGAACTTTCAGATATTGCATCATCTTCATTACCAAATGAAGGAGTTTTATTTGAAGGATGAACATTGAAACCAGTAGCAGCAGTATCTCCAAAAATTATGCACAACTTGTTATTAGAGTTGACAATTGAAAAGATGACCAAAATCTGAGAATATTTGCTAAAATTTTCGAGAAGTCAAGTTTCCTTTACCATTTTCTCAGGAAACAAACAGAGCTAAAGAGAAGACAGCAGAGCAGAGAGGAGACATGAGAGAGGAGAGAGATATAAATTTTTTTCCCTAAATCAGATAGATATTCGTTATATAAGCTGTTTAAAAAAATTTTGAAAACATGAATTTTCTATTTTTAGAATTTTAAGAAAGTTGATAACAGTTTAAAAAAGCAAAAAAATAAAAATAAGGCTACCCAGCAAACTTTTGCGGTCATGTTTTCCTTTTTTGTTTGAAAAATTGATACCGAGCAAGCCCTAAGTTAAGGGTTTTTTTATTTTTTATTTTTTATTTTTTATTTTTTATTTTTTTTGTCTTTCTCTTAGTTAGGGTAAGATTAATTTAAGGTGGAAAGTTTTCGAGAGGAAACCAACCCTCTTTCTCAAATTAACAGTCTATTTCTAAAATTTAAAAATTTAAAGTAGATAATTATTCTTATTCACTAAAAATTAAAAGATTTTATATAAATAGTTATAGTAAGCATAAAATATAATTTTCATCCCATTTTAATAATAATGAGGAGAAAAATTTTGCTTATTGTGTAGCTCTTTTTGTAAAATTTCAAGTTATTATGCTATAAGAATGTGACTATATATGTTAAATTTTAAAAATTTTTTGAAAGAATTTAAATTTTAGAAATTGGCTCTCAATTTTTATGCTACAAACCAAAACCATAAAAAAAACAAAAATTCAAGACTAATTTATCAAAATTAGAAGTTTATTGCAAAATATCACTATGTCTAAAGTTGTCTAACGATACCAATAACCCTACTTTCTTTTAAAGGATTTGAAAAGTTTGCCTTTTAAATTTCCGTTCATTAAAAATATCTCAAGCCCAATTGCTTTTCCATTTATTTTTATTAGCAAACGGGAGGATGAAAAAAACCATAGATTTTTAAAATTTTTTAAAATAAATAACAGGTTTTAAAAATAATAATAGTAAATAATAGCAAAAACATTTAAATATAAATACTTTTCTACCCATAATAAATAGACAAACAAAAATATTTATAGAATAAATATTTATACTATTATTTACTACAAATATTTTCAACCCTAGCTTATTTGATGGATCCAAGCAAAATAAATATGCATACAGTTGCTTCTATCTACCTAGATGGAAGCATTATCCATGAGGTGTCATATGAAGAAAAAGCTAGTGATTTGGTGAAAAAGTTGTGATGTATTATATACTAATAGATACACATGGATACAATCAATTTCTTAATTATAGAGAGTTTAGGATGTCCACAGTAACTCCCAGTTCTTCACTTTATTCGACTTGGTAAAGTTGTGAATTTATAAAGATCCAAAGGTTTTTTTATAAAGTTTTATACCGAGTATAACTTCTAGACGACAACATATCTTCTTTTATAGTGACAACGATATATCTTTTAATTGTAAAATGTATCTTTCGAACGTAACTTTTCTTATAATTTAAGTACGTCACTTTAATTTTGTGTAGTTGTTATGGAATTTCATTCATGTAGAGTGCAAGATTGGTGATCATATTTTGCCCATTCATTAGCCTGGCAAACATATTTAAGAAAATTATGGGGTGTTTGGCAGTGGTAGAAACTACTCAGTTTCCACCACAAATTCAGTTATAAACAATAAAAAGTTCTCACATGCTACAGTAACAATAAAAAAAATTACTACAATATAAAATTCTCACATGCTACAGTAAAAGTGGTTTCTACCACTGGTTCTCACCACCCTTCCAAAACACCCACTTAGTTTTTTTTTTTAAGTTTTATATGATGTTATGGTGTTAAAAAATTAAAAGTTTCAATATATTCCAAAGAGTCACATTATTGATTGAAATGAGAAATTACCATGTTGCATTTCAAGAGAAATAATCGCAGTATTAGAATATCATGTATTTGTTTTGTGATAAATGCTATGATGATATATTAAAACTAGGGAATCACGATTAACCTCATGTTTGGTTAAGTGGTGGGAATTATGGTTTTTACTACAAACTCAGTTATAAACAGTGTAAAGCTCTTACATGCTACAATAACAAAAAAAAAAAAATTACTGCAATGTAAAACTCTTACATGTTACAATAAAAATGATACTAACCACTTGTTTCCACCATTTTTCCAAACACCCTTTAAGCAAGAAACTAAATTGCACGTATTTATGAAACGGTTTAGAAACGATTTCTTTTTTTGGGAAAAGTGCTGGCGTTAACAAAAGTAGTCTTTGATGTTAAAAAACAATATCACATTCTGCATCTTTGATGTTAAATCCCCACATTTCTCTTAAACAGTTCTTCACACCATTAACATCAACCAAAAAAAAAAAAAAAAAAGCTTCTCTACCAAAAGGAAAAAGAAAAATCAGCTGTGAGAGAAACAAAAAACAAAATGAAAAAACAATCACAGTGGATAAAGTCTCAAGCAGAGCAAAAGGACGACCCTTGTCAAATTTTTTGGTCTTCAATGAGTTATTGGAAGAGAATGAAGGACGAAGAAGGTAGAAAGAGGGATGATTCGAGTGTGATCTGAAGATTTTTTTTTTTAAAATTTTTTCTAGTTTGAGTGAGGATTTATGACATCAAATGGAGTTTTGATTGGTTTTGCTTGGCATATAAAATGGAGTTTACTGAAAGAACTGGTAACATTTGAGAAATTTTTTAATGCCTGATTTTTTTTAAGTCGTTTACTTATTTATTTTGAAGCTTATGGATCCTTTGGTACCAGATTTTGGTTTTAGGGGTGTTTGGGAATGGTTCCTACCACTTAGTTTTCACTACAAATTTAATTATAAACAGTAAAAAGCTTTCATATGCTAAAATAACAATAAAAAAATTACTAAAATGTAAAACTCTCACATGCTACAATAAAAGTGGTTCTTACCACTGGTTCTCACCACTTTTTCAAACACCTACTTTGTTGGTATCAAAAGATCAAATTTACTCGTTTTGAATTTGTTTAATCATTATAAAGACTATTTTTATTATAATTTTAATTTTAATGGTTATTTTTATAATCAGAATTATCAAAATGTTTTTAATTTTATTAATTATTCAATTTTTGTTAAATTTTTAATAAAAAATTATTTTTGTTAATAGTTTATTCTTTAAGAAAAATAAATGTTGTGTTTTTTTTGAAGACAGAGGACGAGTGTTTTAAAGACTAATTCAAGGTAATTTTTTAGAAATTAGTCCTGTTGTATATAGTAAAAAAAATGCCCACGTGTCAATTTCCCGCTGCTTTCCCTTTCCTTTTTCTTCTCTCGATCTCCCTTTTTTTCTTCTCTTTTCCTATTACCCACCGAAGCTTCGGCTAATTTTCCTCACTCCTTGAAACTCCTCATAGTTGCTTGTCGCTGGAAAAACTCCATAAGCTTGTCTTAGTACTACGACTGTGACCTCCACGGCGATGGAGGAGGCGGATTCCGGCTGTTGAATAGAAGGAGGAAAGCTCAAAAATTCCTTGCCTATTTCGTAAAAACAAGGGTTCTTCTTTGACCTTTTATTTCCTCTTGATTTGTTCTTGAAAAATGACTAATGGGTCTGCTGTGGGTTTGTTCTCATGGTATTTATTTTCATAAAGATTGAATTTTTATTCAGGAATTTGGGTTCAAAAGATTTTTCCTCTGTTTTTGGGGTTTTGTGAAAATTTTAGGAGTGTAAACAGGTTTTATCCACAAGTATCAATCTCTTGATTGAAAACTCTTATATATACATATATGTATATCATGAAATTGATGTATTTCGACCTCATATATGTTTGCGGTTTTACTAGAACTCTTGTTTGTTGATTAGATTAGAGTTTTGATTTGTTTTATTTATTTCTTATTTTTCTGTCAATGTCCCTTATTATTTTTTTTTCTTTTCGTATTTATTGTTACTGCATGTTACCTATGTGTGTGTGTGAGATTCTGAAAAACTCTTCTTTATATCATCATCCATTAAAAATTCCTCTATTGCGAGGAACTAGGTTCAGATTTTAATTTATTTGGTCTTTTATTTGGCAGCAAATTCCTAAAAAAATTGTGAACTACTGATCGATAAGGTTTGGGCAGATTTTTCAAAGTGTTACTCTCTTGGCCTCGGGGATTTGTTGGTTTTTTTATGTGAAGGGAATTCTCATTTCCATGTTCTCATATTTGACAAAAGCACTATGGAGATAGATTGCCCCTCTAATCCCAACCAATTTGAGAAACAAAATGATATTGACTTAAAACCCCATGAATTAGAAAAGGAAGATGATAGATCTGTTAAAAATTTGGAAAGATTTTCATCCTCTTGTAGAACAAGAGAGAAGTCTCCATTGCCATGTTCCCAGCCCCAGAAGAGAAGAAATATCAGTCCTAAAGGTACTGATTTTGAACTTGATAAATTATCCTTGGAAATTCAATGAGCGTGTTGTAAATTACTTTGTGTATTATGGGCAAATCTCTAAAGTTTTAATTTAATTTTTCTGACGAAGAAGGTGGTGGAGTGAAATCTAGACCACCAAAATCTAGAAAACATGATGACGTCGGGAGGCAAAAGTTGAATGCAATAGAAAAGGTTTATGCTCGTAAGATAGCTAGTGATTTCAAATCTGAAGATCCTTTTTTTATGGTTTCGATGCAACCATCCTATGTTGGACTCAAGTATCTGTTGGTAATTAAGCTTCTTTTCAATTGAAACTACTTTTCTTCCCCTTTCAAAATGTGATCTGATATTGGTTTCATTCCTCCTTTTCGGTTTTATTTTGTCCTCAAGAATGTACCATATTGCTTTGCAACAAAGTATCTCGTTAATGAGCGTGGTCATGTGATCCTTAAAGTTCCAAATGGGGGGAAGACTTGGTATGTACAGTACAGTTTTGGAACGTACGGGATAAATGCAAAGGCAAAATTGGAGTATGGTTGGAAGGCATTTGTTCGGGACAATGATTTGAAAGTCGGTGATGTTTGTGTTTTTGTTCTGATCAAGAGCACTGAAATCTTATTCGAGGTTTCAATTTTCCGAATAAATGGAACAGCAATTTCCTCTGTGTTACCAGCAGGTAAACACATGAAATCTTCTCATTTGGTGGTAATACCAATGCTTCTTCTTTC
This sequence comes from Artocarpus hirsutus, assembly GCA_946598075.1. Lineage (NCBI taxonomy): Eukaryota > Viridiplantae > Streptophyta > Magnoliopsida > Rosales > Moraceae > Artocarpus > Artocarpus hirsutus. The sequence goes on along the minus strand of CAMOHE010048575.1, from coordinate 39,621 downwards.
TTTAGTTTTGTTATATCACATTTTCCCTCTGTAATTTCATTTTTCTGTCATAATCTCCAGAGCTTGCTGCAAAATTTAAAGCTGGGCAGAGCGAAAGCTTCTCTAGCAAACTTGAATCTGACACGATGATTAAGAAAGCTGGCAAGTCCCAATTTAGAAGCCTGAAAACAGTGGCTGGTAATGGGAAAACTGAAAATTCATTCTTCACGGTTACTTTAGGAGCCCCATATGCAACTACTGTACCGAGCAGTTTTGTAAGTTCTTTTGGTTGAAATATCTATCGAATGGTGAAATTCTATTTGCTTGAATTCTCTGTGTATTTTTCAGAAGGCCTTTTGTTTTTGTTTTGTTTTGTTTTTTGCATTTTTTTTAATTCCTTTCTAGAGTTCCTTGATGGAATTTTTAATATTCTTGTCTGTCACTTTACATAAACAACTAAATTTTTTTCTTGTATTTGGGCAGCGCATCCCACTCAAGTTTGCCAAGACATACATTAATAAGAGTGAAGGTGAAGGTATCCTTAAGGTTTCAGATGGTAACCGATCTTGGTCTGTCCTGTACAAAGTAAAAGACAGATTGAATCGATCACCAGTAGCAGAGCTCTTCCGTGGATGGTCTGCATTCGCACGGGATAATAGTTTGGAAGAAGGCGATATCTGCACATTTGAGCTAATAAATGGAAACGACATTTCATTCAAAGTTTTCATTCTTAAAGCCAATCAAGATCTCCCTCACCAATGTAAGCAATAGCATATATGCTAAATTTTAGCACGAGTTAAAAATTACAATATCACACTACATAATTACAATATTGTTACCACATAATTATTATAATGTTGTCTCTGAACCATTACAGCATTACGCACTATATTAAAGCATAATTTTTCCATTCTTCATTCTTCTATATATTTCTCGGTACATAAAAGAATCTATAATGCATAAATTCATCATCATATTCTTTTAAAATATGCTATGGAACTATAATTAGCAGTTTGGACATTAAGAGATAATATGAAATTAATAGTATTTTAGGGGGAAATGTTATCTTCAGAAAATACTTTTGAGTAGGGAAAATGAAGTTCGAAATATTAAATCATGGTTGACATGAATGCACAGTGGAGAACAACATTATTTGTGTGTTGTATACATAGTAATTTGACATTATAGCATTATCATTATGCTTGACATGAATAATTCAGTTTAATTTCAATTTATGTATGTTGATTGTTGATTACTACTATACTGATAACTTGTTTATAATGGATTCAGCTGGCAAGAGTGTAGCTAATGAAGATTCGAATAATCCGAGGGCAATATTTAAAACTGAAAGTACTTCATGTAAGGATCACGAGACTTGCAATGCATTCCAAATCAGTCAAATTGCAAAGGAAGAATCTGACTGTCCTCACCAAGGGGAAATTAATGTTGAGCCAGGCAAGTCTTGAAATAGTTAGAGAATAATTTGATCTCAAGTATGCTGAGAAAATTAATCAAATTAGTACTAAAACTCTGTTCATTTTAGCGCAGGCGATAAGTTTGGAAAACCTCCATCTAAAGATCACATGACCAGCAGCCAGGTCACCAATATGGTTTCATCTTCAACAAATCCCTACTTCAAAGTGGAATTGCGTGCATCTTCTTGTCTAAACCTGGTATAGGATCATTGAAAATATAAGTTTACTTCTCCGTATTATGATAACTCAATCATGAGGTTAAAGGGGATGGTTCTCTTAACTTCATTCTTAATTTCTGCAGCATCTGCCCCTTAGTTTTGCTGAGAAGCACTTTGAGCCAAAGGAACAGAATGTAACACTTCAGGTGGGGAAGAAAATGTGGCAAGTGATGATGGTAGTTTGTTCCGGTGGATACATTTTCTCTGGGGGATGGCCCACATTTTCGAGGGAGAACAATCTAGAACCAGGAGACTATTGTGTCTTTGAGTTGGTTAGAAGGGAGGAGGATCAAGTTCTGCTTAAAGTTTCCAAAGTTTCTTCGCCTACTTCTAGGTCTAGCTAGTTGATTACAAGTCCTGTCTTAATTGAGTAGATGTTGATGATCTTACCGATCGTTTGATCGAGTTAATATTTTGCTCCTGAAAGAAACTCAAAAGATTCCTCCACGCCACCCCCCCAACCCCCCAATTTTGCTTGGTTTGTAGAGGGGATACTGAAAATGTCATTTAGCATCTATAATGCCTTCATAATCGTTTTAATGCTTTTTTTTTTTTTTTTGTTGGTATCTTTCATAATCATAATCATTTAGCATCAGTTGTCAGTAGGCTCCTAGGCCTAATGTAAGTCCGGTTTGCTCGGCATGCGATGCTGGATGGAACTTTTTACCATCACAAATGTAAGATTATGGTGATCTTACTTTGCGTGCATGAACTAGAGCATCCGAGCATCCGAGCATCAAAGAATTCAGGGGGGTCCTAGCACCAAGAACATCCGAGCACCGAAGAACTAGAGCACTAGGAGCGTGTGACTGCTTGAGAACCTTAAATGTTGAGAGTTTAAACATATCAAACACTTGTTTACAATACAAGAAGATGAACCAATTCCCATATAAGAAAGAGAGAGAGAGAACAAGATGAACCCATTCTTTTTCTCAAGGAGAGGAAATTTATCCTATTTATGTGAGAATTTTAAACTCATCCATTGCTAAAGTATCAATAATTTGTTTTAGAGGCCAAGCTGCGTGCTTTTTAATACTGAAGCTTTGTGATATCCCACTGCCACTATAGTTTTCTCTTGTTCATCTTGCAAAGTTCGCTCAAGAATTTTAGTCCAGATCATGTTTTTGTTGTTGGAAGAACGCGCTTTTTAATGCTGGAGCTTTGTGATAGCCCTCTGCCACTATAGTCTCTTGTTCGTTTTGCAAAGTTCTTGGTTCAAGTATTCATTTGATCAGAATTTGATAAGCTGTTTGGTATGTAGGTTCAAGACAGTTTAAACCATGAAGGTGGTTTAAATTTGCGTTTGGTGCAGTAATAACTAAGACCAGTTCAAACAATGGAGGCGTTTTTAAAACGATCAAACCCCTCAAAATCAAAACTTTGCCCCTTCCTCAAGTTCACAAAGTTTGAACCATTTTCTATAGTAAAAACCATTCTTATTCTTGTTTTTCTTTCATAAGCCATAGTTTTCTAAACGCTAAGTCTCGTTTTAAACTTAGTATGATATTTTATTCTTGTTTTAAATATGTTCTAAACGCCAGTTTAACACTACTATTTAAACCATAAAGTTTCAAATCTACAGTTCAAACCATAAAGCTCTAAACTATGTTATTTTGAACATGGGCAACAAACAAACCATTAGTTTTTTATTCAAGATCATGTTTTTGTTGTTGGAAGAAATTTTGTTTCAAACAATAGAAGCCATCAAATATATATCTTGGAACTTTTATTTCTTGGTGGACATTTCATCTTTTCAAAGCGCATAGTTACAAATGCTTCATATAAATTTTATGGTCAAGAAGACATTAAAACTTATGATAAAAAAATAGCTGTTCAATTAATTTGGTTCACGTATTTATTGCTCTTTTATACTTCCTTGTCTTTGAGCGAGACGAAGGGGGTTGTACCTCTTATTAATTTCAAAAGGCTACAATTGGAATTCTCCATGTTTTGGCAACTTTTCCTTGGCAATATCGTATTTGAATTTACAAAATGGTAAGAATTAATTCCAACTGGTAACTCAAAATTTTTTTTTAAAGGATGAGAAGATGAGGAGAAATATGTAGACAAACACTTCTTAAAAAGTTCAGATAATTAAAAAAGCCTTAACTGAAAGTGTAAATGTGAAATAAAATTTAATAGTGATAAAATCTCATTTTTGTCTTTATAGGTGACCAATGTGTAAATCATGTAAGTTTAATTCCGTTTATTTGAACGAAAAATCAAAAGTTTAAATGACAAAGTGAAGAGCTTTAAAAGTTTTACGAGGACAAAGTAGTGATTTCAAAGATCAAGGTATAAAATAAAAATCTTTGAAAGTTAAGGAAGGAAAGTGGTAATTTTTAAAGTTTATGGGCAAAGTAGGAGAGAGCGTCTAATAACCTTTAAAATAATTAAAAAAAAGAGAATGTTGTAATTATTAAAGCGAAAAAGTCAATCTATCAATCAATAAAAATCAAATACTAAATTTACTATAACAAATTTAATATTAAAAATGATATTTATTAGCAAGTGTTTATTATTTTTATTTTGCACTCAAAAGTCATATTTGTCCTTGCACATCAATTTAATAAAGATACTCTTTATTTCAACTCTCATTAACTATTGGAATTACGTCTTGTTCCGGTCAAAAATTAGAGAACTAAATTGTCAAGAGAAAAAATACAATAACGAAAGTATCTAACAATAAAAAAAAATAAAGGCACATGCACTTCATTTATTTTTTTTTTTCGATTTTTCAACTAGCTGGTATGAATTAGTTAATCAACCTTCCAGTACGTTTGAATTCACATACACCACTAATATTTTTAAGTCTTACGTACTTTTGTAGGGGAGAACCTGTGGCAGTGCCCACAAAATATGCATCACCTATTGTGTCCGTTTATAGGCGGTTAAAATGCAAGCGAACGATTGCTACTTTGTTGGTCCATGTTTAATACTATAAGCCTCTGCCCATGTACTCTTTTTTTTTTTCTCTCACTTTCGACCACATTATTACCTAAAATTAAAATTATTTTGGCATTTGATGTTAATCAATTTTTCAGTTAGAAATAATGTGAAGCTTTTACATAGTACAGTAAAAGCAAAAAAGTTACTACAGTATAAAACTCTCATATTATAATATTTATAGTTTTAACTAACATGTCAAACACAATACTGATTCCTTCACAAAGAATTGAAGCCTCATCTGTCTATTAAAAGCAAGAGAGAAAAATCACCTTTTGGACTGTGTTCGTTTTGTAAAAACTCTTGAGCCAAGAGCGAATCTATCAAACCACATTAACTTGTTAAAAATAAAGGCAAACCCAAGCTCTTCTCTTTCTCTCTCTAATTAACCAATCTAGCTTGATCTCACCCCCCAATTTCGTATATTTCTCTCTCCCTTAAATTCGTTGCTTCCCACACAGAACGCAATCAAAATGACCACTTCACTACTGAATCGTTAGAGCCTCGTCTTCTCTTGGATATCATTGACGGAAGAAAAAGACAAACTTTCTGGCTTAAAAGATTTTGCAAATCGAATGGGTTTCATGAGCCATTTCTTAATGAAAGAAAATAAATAAAAAATAAAAAAAGCCCAGATTTCTAAAATAAAACAAATATTGTGTTGTGTGCAATGCTATATTAACATTTGATGCACCTTATTTTGTAACCGTTTATTGTATCACAACACTCTGTATAGCCATTAGATTGAACACTATCAATTGTGCTCTACAGCTGGACGCTACTCTATATTCTCCCCTTTTATATGAAGTACATAATAGTCTTACTTTTCACTGCTGCCAAGCTGAGTACGTTGTTTGCTGTCACTAAAACTCATATAGTTGCAATAAAAATTAAATTAAAGTTGTATTTAAATACATATTAGTTATAATATTTTGTTATGATTAAAAATTATGTTTAAAATTATTGTGACTAGAAGTCGGTAGACATTAGGCATGGAATGTTGGTGACATCCTTAATTGCAGGGAATTACGTGAAGAACAAATTTTTTGACTATGCTCTTGGAATGGCAAAAGGTGTAGCACCAAAGGCAAAAATCGTGGCCTATAAGGTCTTTTCAATGCAATAAATTAAGGGCAATGACCTTATAGCACGTATAGACCATGCTGTAGAAATGGCGTTGATATCATTTCCATCTCTATATCTCTTGAACCAGGTGAACTGACAAAAAATGCTATACTAAAAGCTTCTTTTTCCACAATACAAAAAGGCGTTTCCGTTTCGGTCATTGTGGAAACTATGGTCCAGACCTCAGGACGGTCAAGAATGATATCCCTTAGGCCTTGACCGTCATAGCAAGCTCTGTTGATCGTTGGTTTTCAGGGACTTTGCATTTGGGAAATGGGTATCTATAGTTGGATGGTCATTTTACCCAGGAAATGAGTTGGTGGAGAATATGCCATTGTTGTATGATGATGAGGGCTTATCAAGAAGTGATCCTAGTGTAGTATGACATATATGTTATTTTTAATTAATTTAGTATTATTTATTTGGTTTTTTAAATGATAATAAATAAATAAAAATAAATTTAAGTGGTCCAATAGACACGTATTTTCTAAAGGATGTCAACCAAAGGGTATTCAAAACTATTATAACGCTTCATGAAAAATGTCTCTTTTCATGAAAGGTAACATACACCCTGATAGTAGGTGCCCATAAATATCATGTGAGAGGGTCCCTATGCCTATGCAGTTTTATTCAGAAATACACAATCTCTCAAAATTGCAGAAGGTATAGAAGATTCTCTTTTCTTTCATAAAATCTTCTTTAGGAATTCTTGTAGAGAAACTCTCCATTCATTCTTCAGATTATCAATGGCTGGAGGTCAGATTTTCTTTTTTTTACGTTTCTGCATTTAGATGATTTCCATGCAATTTAGTTTATGCATATATGAAAATAATAGCATATGTATATATGTAAATTTATTACATTTGGTATCAGAGCATGGTTTTATCTCTGCTTTGATATATTTGAATGGATTTTTTCAAAATATTCAAAACTTTGTTGTATTTGAAATCATGTTTTGATTTTTTTTTTATGAAAACCAATGTTAGAAATCATTAAGAAATTGATTTTTTAACATTTTTGGGTTTTTAAAACGTCAATTTGGTGCCCATAAAGTATAGAAACAACCAGGTCTATAATTGGACCCATTTGGGTCAAATTTAGACGAAGACGACCCGAAATAATGAAAAAAGTGAAATAAGGGCCAAAAAACGACATGTCGTTTTGGTCCTTGGAGGCTACATTTTGTAACCTCAAAATGACATGTCGTTTTTCATTAAGAAAAACGACAGGTTATTTTGCTGGTCAGCTTGGCCAGTCGTTTGTCAAAACGACACGTCGTTTCATCAAGTGCAGAAACGACATGTCGTTTTTAGCGGGATGTTGGTGTTTCTTTCGGGCCGAAATGACACGTCATTTCGGGGCTTAATGCCCAAAACGACATATCGTTTTTTGGGAGAGAAAAATAAAAAAAATATGAATTTTTTTTTTCTTTTTAGATTTTTAAATTGTGTATTTTGAAATTTTTTTTAATAAATCTAAAATTAATTTTACTAAAATCCAAAATTTTATTATTTATGGTTGAATAAAATTTTGGAAATTAATTTTAGATATGTTGTTGAATTTATACATAATTTATTTTGCATGTATTCTTTAGTTGTTATTCTTTTTAGTACATGCAAATTCATGAATATTTTGTGTATGAAAAATAAATGTCCTGAGTGATTTGTATAATTTTGCTTGATCTAAGAATAGCCACAGCATCTTTGATTATATTAAAATTATACCTTAAGTTTGCTAAGTCATATATAATTAAACAGATATTAATTGTAACTAATTATGTTTGGTATAATAAAATTTATCACACAGGAAGTTTATCCCATAGGAAATTTTATTATATTAAATATGATTGGTTATGATGAAATATTAAACTATTTCCTTAATTTACCTATAGGAATTAAGAAATGGAATATAGTTTAATAGTTTCATCATAAGATTGTATGTGAATCAATGTGAATTAGAAACTTAGCCCACATGCAGTTTTTGTGTCATATGATTCATTATTTTTATTGCATGATTTACATTGGTAAAACATGATATATAGTTATTAGCTTCAAATTTTGTGACATGAGCATGTATGTTTGATGTATTGCAGTAATTTAACCTGTTAATTTATCTTATATGAAATGTGATATTCTCGAGCTTAAGGGTGATAACTATAAAGTTTGAAAGGGGAGGATTCTTCTTCATTTAGGGTTGATGGACATTGACTATGCCATAAAAAACGATCAACCGCCCTCTATCACTGAGACCAGCACTCCAGATGAAATTAGTCGATATGAAAAATGGGAGCGATCTAGTCGTCTCTTAGTTATGTTCATAAAGACCAAAATCTCTGCTGGGATTAGAGGTTCAGTTGATCAATATGATAATGTCCGAGTACTACTGAAGGCTATTGATGAACAATTTGAGTCTTCAGATAAGGCTTTAGCAAGCACCCTGATAATGCCATTTTCATCCTTGAAGCTTACCAATATAAAAGGCATGCGTGAGCATACCATGAGCATAAGGGACATTGCGACTCAATTGAAGACGCTTGAGGTTGAGATGTCTTATTCGTTCCTGGTACATTAAATTCTGAATACTCTACCCTTTCAGTATGGTCCCTTTAAAATCTCCTACAACATACATAAGGACAAATGGTCAATTAATGAGCTATTGACCATGTGTGTTCAGGAGGAGGGAAGACTTATCATGGAAGAAGGAGGGAAAGTAAATTTGGCAACCCAAGGTAAAAAGAGAAATCAGACCAAGTAAAAGGGGAAAAGCAAGATTCTTGCCCAACAGAATATTAAGAAGGAGTTCAAGTGTTTTTTGTAAGAAGAAGGGTCACGTAAAGAAAAACTGCTCCAAATTTCAGGAATGGCTTGATAAGAAAGGTACTTAACTCTCACTTGTCTGTTATGAATCTAATATGATTGATGTTAATTATTACACATGGTGGATTGACTCCGGTTCTACAATCCATGTTACCAATTCCCTGTAGGGATTGCAAAACCTACTGAAGCTAGTGGGAAGTGAGCAAAGCATCTATTATAGAAATAAGATGCGCTCACATATAGAGGCTATAGGAACGTGCAAACTAGTCTTAAGTAGTGGCTTTATTTTGTATTTGGAAAAGACATTCTATATTTCTAGTTTTTCTAGAAATTTAATTCCAGTTTCCAGACTTGTATCAGTTGGATATTCCTTTAATTTTTCAGATTCTTCTTTCAAGCTATTTTATAAATCTGATTTTATTGGATGTGGTACTTTGTCTAATGGTCTTTTTTGTCTTAATTTACAAAATGATGCCAATTATACTTCTATGAACATTCATGAAAATATTGGTATTAAGTGATGTGTTATAAATGATGAATCCTCTATGTTGTGGCATCGGAGATTGGCACATATCTCCATTGAGAGAATTAAGAGATTAGTAAATAATGAGTACTCAGTACTTTAGATTTTACTGATTTTGATACTTATATGGACTGCATTAAGGGTAAGCAGACCAACAAGTCAAAGAAAGGTGCCAAGAGGAGTTCTGATTTATTAGAAATCATACATATAGATATTTGTAGTCCAGACATGGACACATACTCTCAAAGATACTTCGACTCTTTCATAGATGACTACTCACGATACATGTATCTCTACTTGCTTAACAATAAAAATGAAGCACTAGATGCTTTTAAGGTCTTTAAAGCAGAAGTAGAGAAACAATACGGGAAGCAAATTAAGATCGCGAGATCGGATAAAGGTGGAGAGTACTACGGTAGATACACTGAGTATGGACAAGCACCTGGTCCTTTTGCTAAGTTTCTTCAAGAACATGGGATTGTTGCCTAATACACTATGCCTGGTTCTCCAAACCAGAATGGTGTAGTTGAAAGAAGAAACTGAACATTAATGGACATGATGTGGAGCATGCTTGCTAGCTTTAAACTTCCTGAGTTCTTGTAGACTGAAGCTCTTAAGACGGCAGTATACATATTGAACCGAGTTCCAACCAAGGCTATCCTAAAGACGCCTTTTGAGTTATTCAATGGTTGGAAACCAAGTTTGCGACATGTACGAGTTTGGGGATGCCCGTCAGAGGTGAGAGTTTATAATCCACAAAAGATGAAGCTAGACCCAAGGACCATAAGTGGATATTTTATTGGTTATGCTGAACGGTTTAAGGGATATATATTTTATTGTCTATCTCATAGTACTAGATTTGTGGAATCAAGGAATGCAAAATTTCTTGAGAATGACTTAATTAGTGAGAACAATCGATCCTAGAACACTATTCCTGAGAAAGATCATACAGATGCTCGACCTTCCACTTCTTATGATAGATTGATTGTCGTACACAACATGCCTAAAGTTCAAATGCGTGATGAACAACAACAGGTCATTCAAGTTCCACAGATTGTTGATCATGAAATAGATCCAATTGAACAATAGATATAGGAACCTGTTGAACAACATGCTCCTCAAGAGAATTTTGAACCAACATTAAGGAAATCTACCAGAGAAAAGCAATCAGCGATACCTAGTGACTATATTATGTATCTACAAGCCTGACTACAATTTTGGAGCCAAAAATGATCCTAAAACATTTTCACAGGCCATGAGTTCTAAGGAATCTGACTTATGGTACAATGCCATGAAAAACAAAATGGATTCTATGGCATCTAATAGAGTCTGAGATCTCGTTGAGTTGCCTAATGGTGTAAAAGCCATTGGATGTAAATAGGTCTTTAAGATAAAGAAAGACTCATTGGACAACATTGAGAGACATAAGGTAAGACTGGTTGCCAAAAGATTCACTCAAAGAGAAGGAATTGACTATATGGAGACTTTTTCTCCTATATCTAAAAAGGATTCTCTTCGAGTTATTATTGCATTGGTCGCCCATTTTGATTTAGATTTACATCAAATGGATGTGAAAACGGCCTTTCTCAATGGTGATCTAGAGGAAGAGGTTTACATAAAACAACCAGAAGGATTTTCCTTTAGTGATGGTGAGCATTTAGTCTGCAAGCTTAAGAAATCCATATATGTGTTGAAACAAGCCTCTTGTCAATGATATTTGAAGTTCCATGACATTATCTCTTCATTTGGTTTTGAAGAGAATATCACGGATCACTTTATATACCAAAAGGTCAGTGGGAGTATGGTTTGTTTCCTTGTGCTATATGTGGATGACATATTACTTGCAACTAATGATAAATGTTTGCTATATGAGGTGAAGCAATTTCTCTCAAAAAACTTTGAAATGAAGGATATGAAAGAGGCATCTAATGTCATTGGCATTAAGATCCGTAGGGATAGATCTCGAGGCATTTTGGGTTTGTCTCAAGAGACCTATATCAACAAGGTTCTAGAGAGGTTTCAGATGAATGATTGTTCACCAAGTATAGCACCCCTACAGGTTCAATTTGAACTAATGTCCGAAAAATGAGCTCGAATGGGAACAAATGAAAAACATTCCATATGCGTCAGCTGTTAGAAGCTTAATGTATGCTCAGGTCTGTACAAGGCCTGACATTGCATTTGCTGTGGGAATGTTGGGTAGATATCAGAGTAACCCAGGTGTTGACCACTGGAGAGCTACAAAAAAGATGATGAGACACCTTCAAGGGACTAATGATTACATGCTCATATATAGACGGACTGATAATTTAGAGGTGGTTGGATACTCCGACGTAGACTTTGCTGGCTGTGTTGATTCAAAAAAATCAACATTTGGTTATGTTTTTATGTCTGCCAATGGAGCTGTATCTTGGAGGAGTGCAAAGCAGTCTTTGACTGCTACCTCTACTATGGAGGCTGAGTTCTGTTCTTGTTTTGAAGCTACTTCACATGGTGTATGGTTGAAGAGTTTCATATCCGGGCTTAGAATTATGGATTCTATTTCTAGGCCATTGAAATTATACTATGACAATTCAGCTGCGATATTTATGGTCAAGAACAACAAGAGTGGTTGTCGAAGTAAACACATCGACATTAAGTACTTGACTATAAGAGAACATGTTAAAGAAAAGAAAGTGGTCATTGTACACGTTAGTACTAAGTTGATGATTGTCGATCATTTAACTAAAGGCATGCCACTAAAGATTTTTAAGGATCATTAGTACGAATGGGACTTGGTTCGATGATGTGAATTTCATTGTACGTACATTTGGTTATTTTTTATGAAACTCTTATTCAGTTGTGATGTTTTCTCATATTCAGTTGTGCACATATTTAGTTATTTTGAGAAAAATCAATTAAATTGGACCTGGAATAAGCATAGGGTTTATTCATTAAGTTACGTTACTATTTATAAGTTAGTATTAAAAGATATAATGTATTGTAATACATGGAAGATAATACTCATTATAAGAGGACCTATCATCATAATTCGTGTGTTTATTCCTTAAGCTTGAGATTGATTGAATTTAGTTATTTAGAAAATATATGTGGACCAAGTGGGAGAATGTTATTTTTAATTTATTTATTATTATTTATTTAGTTTTTTAAATGATAATAAATAAACAGAAATAAATTTAAGTGGTCCAATAGAGATGTATTTTCTAAAGGGTGTCAACCAAAGGGTATTCAGAACTATTATAACGCTTTAGGAAAAATGCCTCTTTTCATGAAAGATAACATACACCCTGATGGTGGGTGTCTATAAATATCACATGAGAGGGTCCCTATGCCTATGTGGTTTTATTCAGAAATACACCATTTTTTTAAATTACAGAAGGTATAGAAGATTCTCTTTTTTTTCACAAAATCTTCCTCAGAAATTCTTGTAGAAAAACTCTCAATTCATTCTTCAGATTATCAATGGTTGGAGGTCAGATTTTCTTTCTTTTACGTTTCTGCATTTAGATGATTTTCATGCAATTTAGTTTATGCATATATGAAAATCATAACATATGTATATATGTAAATTTCTCACTATATCTTTCATGGGATTGTCATTTGTCGGGTAGGATATTTACCTACGGCAGTGCAGTTATTCCTTGTGGAAAGCAATAATAACTTCTATGGCTCGATCCTTATTAAAAGTGAGCCATTTGTAATCGAGGCAATGGAAATTACTTGTCCATGTGTTGTCAGCGAGAAAAAAGATTGCTCATTACTATTATGTGAAATCAACTATGGCACCTGTCGTAGTAATTGCATTTAAAGAAACCACTTGTAGAGTAAAGCCGACACCTATTGTAGCTAACAATGCTGCTAGAGGTCCCTCACCCTAGCCAGATGTTATGGCACCAGGGACACAAATCTTGGTTGCTTGGGCACTGCAAGATAAAATGCTGATAAAATCTCAGGGTAATTCTCGTACATATAGCAAGTTTAGGATGAGTTTTGGAAAATTTTTGGCTTGCCTTCATGTTACTTGAGTCACAACGCTGCTCAAAGGCGCGCATCCAGAATGGAGCCCTGTTGCTATAAGATCTGCTAGTATGAAAACTGCACATATAAAAAATAATACCTTTGAACGCATCAAAAAGAGTGGATCAGAAGAAAAGCTTGAATTTGCTTCACCATTTGCTATATGGGTTCCGGTCACATTAATCCTTATAGAGAACTTGATCTGCAACTCGTCTATGGTGCAACACCAGAAGATTATGTGAACTTCTTATGCTATATGTCTACAACCAAAGACATATCTATTATTACTAAAATTGATAATGTCAATTGCTCAAACTCATCTTCAAACCTTCATTATCCTTCTATTATCATCTTCAATCACGATGGGACGACACCAAAAAATTAAAACATTTCGAAGGACTCTAACTAATGTGGGATGAGGAGGGACAACTTACAAGGTCAATGTGAAAATACCGAAAGGTTCTGAAGTTACTGTTACATCGTAGATTTTAGAATTCGGCAATGTCAATTATAGGTAGTCTTACACCATCACTGTAGATTTTAAAGTTATGAAGAGTGTAAGACCTGACTAACAAAACAAATAGTGCTTTGTGTGCATAAAATATGTTAATGGTATCCTGTGTAAACAATTACTTAATATAAACACTACGTAAACGAGAATTACGAAAATAAAAAATAATGAACACAATGATATGGTTTTTTAACGTAGTAAAAAATCCTTACAGGAAAATACCACAGGTGATGCTCATACCAAAGATAACAAAGTTCCACTTACTGAATTATAGTTACAAGATATGGAACCACAAGAATGCCCTGAATCTACCCTAACTCGAAACTCACGATACTCCTTGTGCGGCTCACCCTCCTTTAGACTTATCGTCCTACTCCAAGTTATCTTTACTTGCCTTTTGTCTAACTAATGTACTCTAAGCCTTCAAGCCACAAACACTTTCTCCTCAAATCTTCAGGATTGTAATACACTAAGGCAACACAAGGATGAGAGCAATGTAATGGAGTCTAAAACACTTAGATTTTTCATTTAAGCATTTCTCTTACGTTGAAGCTTTGACTTAGAAGTCACAAGTCAACCTCCTTAAATAAACAAAACCTAGGTATGAGAAGTATCTAGATGCGTCAACTTAATCTGATCTAACTAATCCAACAAAAAGATGGAACTCAGTTACTGAAGAAAAGCTTGATTCTTGCTGAACTGAAATTCTAGAAATGGCCGTGCTAATGAGTTGCGATCTTCGCTGGTATCGCCACATCAATGATCTTTGCAGGTTGTTTATACATACTGTCGAACAACTGCAACTCAAAACAACTTGAAACTACAGGTAAAATTTGTTAACTCTAAAATTTAAAACTCAAATAAAATTCGAGCTTATCATAAAAAATCTTTGGAAAACTCACATATAATATTAAGCCAATTAAAAATGAATCTAGACTCAAATTGACTTAACTTTAAATTTGAAATCAAGTTAAGAGAATATCTAGCATAATTTTGAATTCAAATGTATCACAAATCTCCAATCAACACATTCGGATTATCTAGAAAATATTCCTTTTTCAAATACATCACATAATCCAAATAAAGCTCTAAAATTCAATGTCCCTTGTCACACAAGCAGCAATACCGAATCAACACATAATCAAATTTCAAACTCCTCAAATCTGGTTAACAAGCTACACAACATTCCATGTCACTATGATGACATCAAATTATGCCGCATAGGATCTCAAGAAGTCAAACAATACACATGTAAAGTTGTACACGTGGAAGTGTTAAAAACCCTAACAGATAGGGATGAAGTTTCATATGGTTCAGTTGATTGGGTTGAAGAATTGTGAGCTTGTAGGATCATCTTAGTATACTTTTCTGTATTTTTTTTTCCCTTTTCCATTTGATTTGGATTCAAACAATGTTTCTACCAGTTTGCAGAATTGGCTTCTATTCTTCTTAAACTTTTCTATAATAAGGTTTCCTTCCTTGTATCTAACTCTAGCTTCTAGCCTTGCTATTTCAGCATTATCTTTGTTTGTAATGTTGATGACTAGCCTCTAAACTTGTGTTTTCGTAGGATACTTATTTTATGGGCTTTGATATATTGTTAATAGACCTATTTGCTAAGTTGTTGATGTATTTGATATTTTATTATTGTCGTTTTCGGTTTTTTTTTTCTTTTTTCGTATTTTGATATTTTGGTTTTCTTTCATTGGAATCTTCCTTTTTCTGGCGCTCCAGTTGCAGTTTTTATCGCTCTCTCTCTCTCTCCCCCCCCCAACCATTGTCGTCTTCGATTTTGTGGTCGTTACTTGTGTTGAATGGTTGTCATATTTCTGTCATGTTCTTTATTATTGTGCCGTGTTTAATTTTATTGTCGTTTATTTATCACTTTTTATTATCGCATGTAATTTTACCGACCTTTTATCTTGTTTTAGTTTTTCATTTCCATGTCGTTTTCAGTTTTGTTTTTTGTTTTCAATTTTGTGGTCGTTTCCAGTATCTGGTTGTCTTTTCTTATTTGTCTGCCATCTTTTACTTTATTTTTATTGTTCTCATATTTAGGTTGTTTCAATTTTGTGGCTTTCATTTTTTTTATTCATGTTCAAGTATTTTCGCTTAACAGATGATTAGACATTTTCAATTTCTTTTGTTTTGGTTTTACGTCGCTTTCAGTTATTAATTTATGGTCTTTTCATAATTTGTGTGGTTTTCATGCTATGCTGTCGTTTCATTTTTTAAGTATTGTGTCTGTCATCACTTTATTGTCGTTTATCATATCTTTGAAAACCTTTTCATTTTATAACCGTTTTATTATTCTTTTCATTTTACTGTCGTTTATTATTTTTCATTTTACCGTCGTTCAATTTATGTTGTCGTTGCTTCAATTTTATGTCGTTTGTAATTACTTTTTATTGCTATAAATTAATCATTTTTGCCGTAAAGCAAATTTTCTACGTAATTTAACAGCTGTACAACACGTTCCCTCAATAATAAAAAAAAAATCATGGCACAAACTACGGTAAGAAATGTTCTCGTTGTGTAGTTATCGTCGTTACTTCTGGAAAAAGAAAGCCCATAAATAAAATTTTAAAGAAACTACTAGACTTAGGTTGTAACCAGACATCTTTAATATGTATATGTAAATTTCATTAATAATTAATATAAAGATGTCAGAGAAATGAAGCTGAATGTTTCAAACTATAACAACAAATATATGTCATTCACAAGCTTTGGAAAATTATAATCTTCTTTTCAGATTTCGAAGCTCAACTGTTGAGAAGATGAGTTCTTGTGGTAACCGGAGAGAAAATGGGCAAAAGTTTTCCCCAAGTAATCCTCATTTCTCCAAGATTATTCTCGAAGAAACTCTTCAGACCAACAAGCTTGTAAGCATATCCTATATATTTCCAAAAAAAAAAATACACAACATAACATTTGTTATCTTCTGTTTTTTTTTCACTAAGCTCCCTTTTTATCTTTGATAAATCAGGCTAAATATTTGTTAAGTGTGTACTATTTGAGAAAGCTAGCTGCAATCTTTTGTAAATCATTGCTTTACTTTTCACGATAGTTGTTTTATAATTTACTAGAAGATAACATTATCATCAAATCAAATGCTCTCAGAGGTTACTTGCAATTTCTCTTCTTTTAATTTTCCTTTTAAATAACATCTCGGATTTCCAAAGGGTATGCATATAAATAAATAAATATATATATATATATGTGTGTGTGTGTGTGTGTGTGTGTGTGTGTGTACGTGTACATGTATGTAAGTGTTGTTTTTGGAGGGACAATTATTCAGTTCAGGTAAGCTAACGTGTAATTTTCTTTTCTCTTGATTTGCAACTTTGATGATAACCTTTTATATCTTTCATAAAAATTTCCTCTCCTGATAGATCCATACATACATATATATATATATATATATATGTATATATTGCCCTTTATGAGCTTCTTGACAGTTCAATATTTGTCTTGCACTGTTCAGCAAATTCCTTATAAATTTGTGAGGTTATATGGAGATAATTGTCAGATCCAATGTTTGTTGAGCTTCTACGTAGTTTAAGATGTGAGGTAGGATTGACAAAAAGTGATGGCAAGGTGTGGATAGACAAGGGTTGGACAGATTTTTTGAAGTATTACTCCCTAAGCCGCGGGGACTTGTTAGTATTCCGATATGAAGGGAATTCTAAATTCCATATTCTCATATTTGACAAAACTACTACCGAGATCGGTTATCCCTCTGACCCCAACTGTTTCGAGAAGCATGAAGACAAGGATGGAAAACCCCATGAGTGTTTTGTGGGGGAAGAAACTGAATTAGACGATGATTCTGTTGAAATTTTGGAAAGCTTCTCACCCTGTCCCAAAACCAGGGAGAAATCTCCATTACCATGTCCTCGGCCCCACAAGAGAATGAGGGCCAATCCTATTAATATAACTCAAAACAACCAATCTGCTCCAAGACCTAAAGGTGTCAACTCTCACCTTTCTGAAATTATACATATTAAGAATTCTATGAGCATGGAATACTTTTTACTATTTTGTACCTTTGTTCGTCTTTCTTTAGCTTAAAAACAAGACCTGTGGGTTATTTACTCCATATACATTTTTGGGTGATGCCTTAATTCCTTTACAGCAAATTTCGATTTTCCTACTAAAGATGGTGGTGGAGAAAAATCTATCCCACCAAGGCGGAAGAAATGCGCAGATGTTAGGACGAAGCAGTTGAATGCAAAAGAAAAGGCTTAAGCTCTGAAGAGAGCTAGCGGTTTCAAGTGTAAAGAACCTTTCTTCAAGGTTGTCATTCAACCATCCTATGTTGGAGCCAAGTGCTCTTTGGTAAAGCTTCTTCTTTTTTGTTTTTTTAACCACTCATTTTTTTCCTCTTTGAAATATGATGTCTCGTATTGGCTTTGTTTATCTCTTTGCAAAGAAGTATCTGATCAATACTAAGCCTTACGACGTGATTCTCAGAGTTCCCCATGGGGGCACTTGGGCAGTCAAGTGCGGTGCTCGAAAAGCAAGATTTCTGAATGGTTAAAAGACATTTGTTTTGGCTAATGATCTGAAAATAGGCGATGTTTGTGTCTTTGTTCTGACTAAGAGCATTGGAATCTCATTTGAAGTTGTCATTTTCCGCGAAAATGGTACTGGCAAGTCCACAATGTTAGCATGTAAACGTGGAATATGCCTGTTTATAACGCCACTCCTGCAGAACATATCACATTATCCTTCATACTGTTGTTTATTTGGCTCTTATCTCTCTTTAGTCCACAAGGCTGCAACAACTAGATTCAGGCCAAGGGGAAGCCTTGCAACCAAAGTAAAAGCCGGCAACACCATGAACAAGAAAACTAAAATGCCTGTCCCAGGAAAATGCCTCAAGACATTGACTGTCAACAAGAAAGCTAGAACTCTTGAAAGAGCTAGCAGTTTTCAATATGAAAATCCATTCTTCAGGGTCTCTTCGGGATCGTCGTATGCAACTAAAAAATGTCGTCTTGTAAGTTTTTAGTTTAAATATATTGGATGGTCCATTCTGTTTACTCACATTTGTCATGTATTTTCAGAAACTCTCTCTCTCTCTCTCTCTTTTACTTTATTCACCTTGCTTCATATATGTTGATGATGTGGCCATTAGTTAGTGAGTCAAAGTCTAGTTGGTATGTTGTTATTGGTGCTGACTAGGTGGTAAATAAATGAGTTGGTGAATGTAATAGAAGTGTATAAAATGAATCTCACAAATGAGAGAGAGAGCAGAGTGAAGAAACCAAAACAAGAAAAGCAGAGTGAGAGAGACTTCTTGTATAGGAGAAGGGAAGGTTTACTTTGGTGTTTTGGAATACTCTCATTAATAAAGGAGTTCATTCTGTTCGTGGTTTATTTCTGTTCTTTTTCGTTTCTTTAATTGTTTGAAGATGTGTGTGTGAAGATTGAGAGACGCTGCACAACAAATTGGTACCAGAGCTGAGTTAAGTATAAAGGATGGGCTCAACCAAGTTCGATATTGAGAAGTTTACAGGGAAGAATGATTTTGGGCTATGGCGACTCAAGATGAGGGCAATTCTGGTACATCAAGGATTGGAGGATGCGTTAGGCAGTGAAAAATCCCTCTCGTCGAATCTGACGGATGAGAAGAAGAAGCAAATTCTTGAGAAGGCACACAGCACGATTATTCTCTGTCTGGGCGATAAAGTTTTACGAGAAGTATCGAAGGAGAAATCTGCAGCAGTGGTATGGAAGAAACTAGAAAACTTGTATTTGACGAAATCCTTAGCAAATCGACTTTTCTTGAAACAAAAGCTTTACTCTGTTAAAATGCCTCCTGGAAAAACTATCGAAGAGCATCTTGATGATTTCAATAAGCTAATCTTGAATTTGGAGAATATTGATATCAAGATTGAAGAATAAGACCAGGCCTTACTGCTTCTCAAATCTCTTCCAAGCACATATGAAACTTTATCAGATACTCTGATATTTGGTCGTGACTCTCTGACCTTGGAAGAGGTTCATACTGCACTTATGTCTAAGGAATTGAAGAACAAGACTGAAACAAAGGCGGAGACTTCAAGTGATTTCAGTGGTGAAGATCTTCTTGCTCGTGGGCGAACTGTCAGAAGGGACTTCAAAGAAAGGTACAAGTCGCGATCAAAATCAAGACCAAGATTGAAGTGTTTCTCTTGTCATCGCGAAGGTCATTTTAAAAGGGATTGTCCCGAAAGGAAGAAAAAGAAGAGGCCAACTGAGAAGATACAAGAAGATGGGGATGCAGACGTTGTCTCTGAAGGGTATGAAAGTGCAGAGGTTTTGACTGTCTCAGAAACCAATTCAGAAAGTGAATGGATTCTTGATTCTGGGTGTTCTTTTCACATGACACCAAATGAGTCATGGATGGAAGGGTACCAAAAACGTGAATTTGGACAAGTCTTGTTGGGAAACAATAAACCTTGCAAGGTTCTTGGAAGTGGCACAGTGGTGATTCTCATGGCCGATGGGTGTGAAAGGAGGATTCACAATGTGAGGCATGTTCTTGAGTTGAAACGGAACCTAATCTCGCTGGGGGTACTTGACTCAGAAGGGTTTCAATTCAAAGCTGAAAATGGCTGCTTGAAGGTTCTAAAGGGATCCATGGTTTTCATGAAGGGATTATGAGTTAATGGACTACATGTTTTGCAAGGAAAAACCATAGTTGGGTCAGCTTCAATGGCTTCAAAAGAATTATCTGATTATACCTCACTTTGGCATTATAGACTTGGCTATGTCAGTGAGAGGGGGCTTCAAGGACTTGGCAGACAAGGACTCCTGGTCAAAGGGAAGCTTGGAAAATTGGACTTTTGTGAGCATTGCATGTATGGAAAGTCCTGTAGAGTCAAATTTAGTACTGGTAAACACAGCACTAAGGGAACCTTAGACTATTTACACTCTGACTTGTGGGGTCCTTCCAGAATTATCTCTCTTGGAAGGGCCAAGTATTTCATGTCTATTATTGATGATTTCTCACGAAGGGTGTGGGTCTTTATTTTGAAAAACAAGAATGATGCCTTGGGAATCTTTGATCAGTGGGTAGTGTTAATTGAAAATCAGACAGGGAAGAAAGTCAAAAGATTAAGGACGAATAATGGTTTTGAATATTGTTCAAAAAAATTTTACAACTACTATGTTTCAAAGGGCATTCAAAACATCAAACTGTTGTTGGTACACCACAACAGAATGGTCTTGCTGAAAGGTTTAACAAGACCATTCTTGAGAGAGTAAGTTGCATGCTATTTGTTTCAGGCCTACCTAAATCCTTTTGGGCTGAGGCTGTCAAAACTGCTTGTTATCTCATTAATAGATCACCCTCGACAGCAATTGAATTTAAGACACCAATGGAGAAGTGGTCAGGCAAACCTGGAAGGTATGATCATCTCAAGGTTTTTGGCTGTGTTGCTTATGCACACCAAAAACAAGGGAAGCTTGAACCAAGAGCCCACAAATGTATTTTTATGGGTTATCCAAAAGGTGTGAAAGGTTACAGGTTGTGGAGTCTAGGTGCTGGTAAACCAAGAATGATTATTCGTCGTGATGTAGTTTTCAATGAGACACAATACTACAAAGATCTGAAGCTTACTGGAGAAGTTAGTCCAAGCTTGCAAGCAAATGAGGATCTTGAACTGGAGGTGGAGCCTGTGATTAGTGATAATGTAACGAACAGTGAAGATAACACCAGTTTTCATCCTAGTAGGGAAGATGGGCAGACATAGCAATATAATTTGGCAAGAGACAGACAAAGGAGGGAAATAAGACCTCCGGACAGGTTTGGTTATGCTGATTGTATAGCATTTGCACTTAATATTGCTATAGATCTTACTGATCCTGAGAGCTATGATCAAGCAATGAGTAGTCCAGATAAAGACAAGTGGTATAAGGCGATGTGTGAGGAAATGGAGTCATTGAAGAGGAACCAAACATGGGAGCTAGTGCCAATACCAGATGGACAAAAGTTGGTAGGCTGCAAATGGATCTTTAAACATAAAGAAGGGATTCCAGGAGTGGAAGGGCCTAGGTATAAAGCTAGGTTGGTGGCTAAGGGCTTTACACAGAGGGAAGGAGTTGATTATACTGAAGTTTTCTCTCCTGTGGTAAAACATACTTCCATTAGGATCCTATTGGCTCTCATAGCAGTACAAAATCTGGAATTGGAGCAGTTGGATGTGAAAACAGCATTCCTTCATGGACAACTGGAGGAGGAAATTTATATGAGACAGCCTCAAGGTTTTGAAGTTAAAGCTAGTAAGGATCTAGTATGTCTATTTAGAAAATCTCTATATGGGCTTAAATAGTCTCCTAGCCAATGGTACAAACGGTTTGATGATTTCATAACCAAAGCTGGTTTTTTAAGGAGTTTGTATGATAATTGTGTTTATATTAAAGAATCTGAGAAAGGCAGATTGATTTACTTACTCCTCTATATGGATGACATGTTAGTTGCATGCTCAGACATGGAGGAAATAGTCAAGACAAAAGAAATACTGCAAGCCGAATTTGATATGAAGGACCTTGGATGTGCAAGAAAAATCCTAGGGATGGAAATTAACAAAGATCGAAGGGAAGGGATTTTGTACCTGACTCAAAAAGGGTATGTTAAAAGAGTTCTAGAAAAGTTTGGTATGTTACATGCCAAACCAGTTTTAACTCCACTTGCACAGCACTTCAAGTTATCAGCCAATGATTCTCCAACAACTGAAGAAGAAGTAGCTTAGATGAGATCAGTCCCTTACTCTCACGCTGTTGGCAGTGTCATGTATCTTATGATTTGCACTAGACCAGATTTAGCTCATTCTGTAAGTGTGGTCAGCAAGTACATGGCTAATCTAGGAAAACAGCACTGGAAGGGAGTAAAATGGATAATAAGGTATTTACAAGGTTCTTTGACAGTTGGTCTATGCTATGGAGGGACAGGTGGAGCTAAAGACAAAGCAGTTGGATTTGTTGATGCTGACTATGCAGGAGACTTAGATCACAGGCGGTCTTTAACAGGCTATGTTTTTCAAATTGAAGGTTGCACGGTTAGCTGGAAAGCCAATCTTCAACAGGTGGTGGCTTTATCAACAACAGAGGCTGAATATATAGCCTTAACAGAAGCAATTAAAGAAGCATTATGGTTGAAGGGACTATTAAAGGAACTGGGGTATCCTCAGGAGAAGCTGCAGGTGTACTGTGATAGCCAAAGTGCAATTCATCTCTCTAAAAACCAAGTATTTCATGAAAGAACCAAGCACATAGATGTGAGGTTACATTTCATTAGAGAAATTTTATCTAACGGGGTTGTACAGGTAAAGAAGGTACCTACTGAAGACAATGCAGCTGATATGATTACAAAATCTTTAACAGCAGCCAAGTTTCAACACTGCTTGGATATGTTAGCAGTCAAGCCTGTTGCTTTGGAGAAAGAAGGAACTGAAGTACATACAAACAGGAAAGCATAACTTACTATTGGCCAAGGTGGAGATTGTTGATGATGTGGCCATTAGTTAGTGAGTCAAAGTCTAGTTGGTATGTTGTTATTGGTGCTGACTAGGTGGTAAATAAATGAGTTGGTGAATGTAGTAGAAGTGTATAAAATGAATCTCACAAATGAGAGAGAGAGCAGAGTAAAGAAAAAGCCAAAACAAGAAAAGCAGAGTAAGAGAGACTTCTTGTATAGGAGAAGGGAAGGTTTACTCTGGTGTTTTGGAATACTCTCATTAATAAAGGAGTTCATTCTGTTCTTGGTTTATTTCTGTTCTTTTTCGTTTCTTTAGTTGTTTGAAGATGTGTGTGTGAAGATTGAGAGACGCTGCACAACAATATAATAACTGATTTCCTTTCTTTTGGGCAGCACATTCCATGCAAGTTTTCAAAGACATACGTCAATAAGAATGAAGGTGATGCTATACTTCATAAGTCAGAGGGAAGATCTTGGTCGGTCCTCTACAAGGTAAGGGGCATGTTGAATCGATCACCAATGGCCGAGTTCTGTCATGGATGTACTGCATTCGTGCAAGACAATAGTTTAGAAGAAGGCGATATCTGCACTTTTGAGCTAACAAATGGAAATGACCTCTCATTCAAAGTATCCATTGTTAAGGCAAATGATCGCCTGCCTCCAAGTAAGAAAGTTTTTTAACATATACAATCTAATATCTAACAGCCATATTAAGTTAGTTGCATGTCTAATTTTCTGCTGGTGGGAAAACAACTAAACCTGCCAAGCTGAAGAGAAATAAGTGTTAAATTCAAATCTTGTTGTACTAGAGAGAATGTAAGCATCATGATTTTCGATGAATCCAATCGCATAGGAAGAACAAGAGGAAATTACTGCTGAATCTGCAATTAAATAAGTTTGTGGCGACATATAATTATCAAAGACTTTCTGCATAATCAACAGATAAGACCAACTAATCTCATGATTTATAAGGTTATAAAAACAAAGTGAAGTTGCCGTTTTGCAAACTTCACTTCTTTAATTTCTAGGTTTCTCACAAATATTGTCGTTTGTATGTATGGTTATCGTTGTTTCTTTTGCCAAAAGAAGTTGCATATAATTAAGGCAATTGTTTTGGTGGATGTTAGCTTTAATTATTTGGTCTTAAATTTAAATGAGTTGTCTTTTGTGTAGTGTATGTTAATCAAGAAGTAGTGCGTGCCCTCCTCCCTTGAGTTGTGAGCATCAGGCAAAGAAAGAAAAACAAAAAGAATGAAGAAGCAAACGGCTTCTAAGAATGAGAAAGAAAGAAGCATGGCTTCTAGTTGGTGAGTGAGTGAAGAATGAAGCAAAGCTTTGTATTGCAAGCAAGAGTTATGTGAAATGTTGTAATATTTTGAATTATGAGTTTAGAAAGTTTGTTTTTGAGTAACAAATTTCCAACACTAATAAGGTATTTGGTAAAATCAGTTTTAATCACTACTTTTGATTTCTACAGTATAAAACTCTTACATACTATAGTGATCTAAAAAAGTAAGCAATAATATAAAACTCTGACATGCTACAATTTTTAATTTAAAAGTTTCAAGTGTAACCACACTTCTCAAGCACCTTAAAACATAAAAGAAAATTACATGCATCACATTTTTAAAACTTATGTTTATTCATGATACATTTAAAAAATGTTATGTTATACTATCATTTATATTATGTGTTAGCTTGTGTCACAAATAAACATATGTGAAATTTTTTAAAAATAAGTCTTTAAAGATGTCACGTTTATGAAAATTCCCCAAAACTTAATGCGTCAATTGCTTTAACTTTTTTTCCCCTTTGATATTAATTATGAGTAATTTCTTCTAACATAATATCTTCACGAATGCCAAGGTGTTATTCATCACAGGTTTAATACCACTAGATTTTCAATTCCGTTAATTTGTGTAGCATGTGCCAGCTCGTTTTGCAAGGGAAACGGCAAAAAATGTGAAGCTTCAGATAGGAGAGCGATCTTGGTTTGTGAAACTATTAACTTATCGACCGGAATAAGATTTCTCCCGTGGATGGTCTGCATTTGCAAAGGAGACTTCTCTTAGTCCAAAACTTGTGTTGATCTTTGAGCTTATTGAGAGTAAACCCGTTGTCTTCAAAGTTTTCATATTTAATGGGTGTTTGAAAAGGTGGTTCAAACCACCAAGTTTGAACCTCTACATTAGAACATGTTTGTAAGAATTTTATATTGCAATCTACTTTTAAAAGCTTTACACTCTTTGTTGTTTAAACTTAATGGTTTAAATCAATCTCTGAAACACCCTCTAAATAAGGCAATTTTTATAGTGGAAAATGCCTACTCCACCGATGAAGCATAAATATTTTAACCATCGGATTAATTTTTTTACGACATAGTCTGTTGTATCACATGCTACAAATTTGTAACCTAGTAATTGTAGATTAGTTTGTTAAAAATTCTAATCTAACAGCTAAACCATTATGCTTTAATGCTAAAGCAAAATTACATTCTCCATTGCAAGAATTCCGTTTAAATAAACTTGTTATGAAAATCAGAATATTCCTAGTAATTGACTAATTTCCGTAAGTTATGAATTGTTTTTGGTTGCTACAACTATTTCTTTCTTTTATATTAAAATTTTTTAATTTATTATAGTGTTTTCTTACTACTTTTTTTTTTAATTTTCATAATCAGTTAATAGGCTAATCTTTTACCTGTTTCATGTACTACTATTAATGCACAAAAAGTTTAAACACATAGAACAGAGATTAATTAGATTGGGACAGTAAAAAGGGATTGTTTCAGTATGATTATTCCAATTGTTTTAATTATGAAAAGTTGGTTATCGTTTAAACAATAAAACCGACATGTTGCTTGCAACTAGTGGGTATGTTGTCCTGTCATTGGCTGATGTCTTTCCCCAAACATGAAGAGCGTCGTCGATAAAACGACATGTAGTTTTCTCTCTAATTTTGCTGTCGTTGTTATAAAATCCAAATCTCCACTGTATGTTTCAAAATTTTGTTGAGTAGTGCACTCTGAAGAAGCTTCCTACCTCTTGAGACTCAAGTAGAAGAAACAAGCTGTCGTTTTTTATGTAAAAGTTTTCTGTCCTAGGCCCCTTCAATTGTTTTTTTTTTTTTAATTTTTTGGAAAGAAAAAATCCAAAACACTGCATACTTTTGTCTTTCTTGTTATAAAAATATCCAAAGCAACCCTTGTGTTTTCAATATCCTACATAAAATACCCCTGAAGAGATTAAACTTTTTAAAAAATTAAAACTACCATAAATTAAAATTACCATTCTTAATCTTTACTAAATACAATTTCAAACATAATTAAACCAAAATACTAAATAAAATTAATACTAAAATGTTAAAAACTCTTAAAATAATTGAAGTATTTGCTTAATTGAAATATTTATTTGAACATTTTAAATTACTTTTCTTCAATTTTTAAGTCAAGTCATGTTTAAAACAACATAATATATATTGGAAAGAATAATCTTGGAAATGTTAAAAAATTAATTGTTTTAGGGGTATATTGAGTATGATTTTGTAAACACATATGGTGTTTTAGGCATTTTAATAATAAGAGAGACAAAAGTGGTATTTAAGCAAAACATAGGGGGCGTTTTAAGTATTTTTTCTTTTTTTAAAAAAATTAGTTAGCTTTTCTTTTAAAACTTAATTGTTTTTGATATAAATGAAAAGGGCATGTCATCTGTGTTTCGAAGTTTGCTGTAATTTATCAACAATTTTTATTTTAGGAGGACCAAGAGAAATTCCAGGGCATGACAATTGTGTTCCTTTTTAGACAGTATAAATTTGTGTCCTCAATTTTTTTAATTATTTGTAGATTCAAAGACAAAACTTTAAGACAATCTTACAAACAAAAGAGTCTAGTGTTACTAATAAAAAAGAAAAAATTTGAAGGCCTTATGTTTTTATAAAAAAAAAAAAAAAAAAATCTTTGCCAAAACAGGAAAAAAATCTGAGTCTTGTCTCTATAAGTGTCGGACCTACAAATGGGACCCATTTTGCGTGATAAGGTGAGGCTCGCATCCGACAGGATCATAAATCATTTTTGACTTTTTCAAAGGTGAGCAAGATTAACACAAAACCTGAAGAACAAAGAAAAAAGGTGTGCAAGAAAAAAGAAAAAGAAAAATACACGCGAGAGAGAAAGCTGTTACAATAAAATATTTATTGTGACTCTAATAATTTCTTAATTGTTTGTCGTGAAAACTTCTATTGTGTTTAATTTCTCATGCTATCAATATTATCATGCCAACAATGTTATTTGTCACCAAAAATACAATAGTTGTAATAGTTAAATTACAAAGTTTTATTAGTACAACGAAATCTTCATGTGTGTTAGCTGAAAAAGAGAATTGCAAATAAAAACTCAATTTTTTCTTAAGTGTCACCTAAGAGTATAAATTGTCGTAATTTTATTAGGTTATGATCAAGATGATTAAATTGGGATTAAAAATAAATTCTAATTTCTTTTTCTGTTTCTTAGTTTAAAAATAAATTCTAATTCCTTTTTTTGTTTCTCAATTTTTTTTATCCGTGAGGTTTTTGAACTATGAAATATTGTTGACTGTTCTTGTAATAACAATACACATCAATAAAGAAGATCATGACAACATTATCGACTAATATCCATGAAAGGGTATAAAAAAAAATTATCCCTTTCAAAAAAAAAAATCACTTTTTTTATTCCCCAATTAGTTATACTTTTCTTTTGTGAGTGAACTTTTTTTTTTTTTTTTTTGCGTTTTACACAAGTAAGGTACATGTGTCGCTATTACTTTACCATGCATGCATGAATCACAATTACCATCTATCTTGTAACTTCCTACACAAGCTTTTTCCCGAATGGTAAGGTATGGATTGGACTTTTTATCAAATACTGTCGAAAGACTTGTTCCCGAATCAGTTGTACTTTTATTTTATTACTCTTCTTTTTCTTTTCATCTTACACAAGCAAGGTACATGTCTTGCTTATTTATTTTTTAATTATGCATGGTATCAACACCTATAAATAGAGTTACTTCCTCAATTGTTTTCCCACAACAAGCTGTAAAACGATTTATCATCTTCCATTCCTTATTCCAAGTTACTAAGGATAGCAATGGCCCTAAAAACAATTACCGTTCTTAGCATTGATGGAGGAGGAGTTCGAGGGATCATCCCTGGGGTTTTTCTTCATTATCTTGAATCTGAACTTCAGGTAGATATATTGCATGCCCCAAAATTTACTATATCTATAGTTACATGTGTGTGTATATATATATATATATATCTAGCGACGTCGGAGGGATGAAAGTGAGGCAAATAAGAGATAAAAAATTTTAGAAGAGACAGAATAAAATTTTAAAAGGGTTAAATATAATTTAAAAAAAATAAAACATTAATTTTATTAAACATTAGATGCAAATTAAAAAAAAAATAAAAGTTGCTCACTCGCTCAATTTATATGTACATATGTATATATAGGATTTCGTTGTAGGATTAATGAAGTAGTGAGGTGTTTGCATTTATGTGCAGGAACTCGAAAAGGACACTAGCGTAAGGCTTGCAGACTACTTTGATGTCATATCTGGGACTAGCACAGGTGGTCTTATTTCCACAATGATATCAGCACCCGATGATCAAGGACGTCCTTTATATGCTGCCGACGAGATTGTGCCTTTCTACAAAAAGCACTGCCCAAAAATCTTTCCAAGATCAGGCAGCTGGTGAGTAACGACAAAAAATGGCAGAGCTAGTTATTCATAAGGGGATACGTGCCCTGCTTATTTTGTTAAAATTTAGATTTTTATCCTAAATTTGTAATTTAGAATTTTAGTTACGTCATTGTATTGAAAAAAAATTACAATCACGTGTCTAGAGAATAATTGAAATATAACGTTACGTTTTTACAAAATAATTAAAATATATTGTTAAGCTCTCATAAAATAATTGATATTTGTTGTTATACTTTTATTTTACAAAAAAAAATTATAATTATAGTCCACTCAAATATTAAAATTTATGTAGTAATATCTCTTTATTTCACAGAATACTATTTTTAATTTTTTTTATAGTACCTCCATTAAGTAGAATTTCTAGCTTCGTTATTGTTCGCAAATCTACTTGATCTAAGAGGATTAGTTATCCCCACTGAAATATTTGTCTTTTCTCAAAATGTTTGCCCTGGAAATTAATTTGTTTTGATTTTGTCCTTTACATTAAAAAAAAAAAATCAACAATGCCCCATATCTTGGTTTTCATTCACTAGCTTTTCTATTTTGTCTTCCTCAATATTATTTCATTTGAAAATTTTCAAGAACCTCATTCAACAAATTTCTTACCACTGCACTGCTTGTGATACGGAGACCAACGGTCATTGTATTTACGGACTACTTGTTTAGAGTATTTTTACATATAAGTGATGAATTTTAGATGCTAGTTTACCTTGACTTCACCCACACTAAGTTGGCACGGAGATCACAAAATTAGTTTATGGACGATTTCCTTTTTTGAAGTTTTCTTTTCTCAAACACTAAATTCTTGAATCATAGGTCTGAGCCAGGCAAAACCTTTTCCGGCGAAATACATCTGAAAATTTCAGAAACTTTTGAGGATGACGGTACGTCAGTCACAGAAGAAACTAGAGATGACTTAAAATTTGAAGAAGTTGGAGGTATAAAAAAACCATATTATGATGGTAAATACCTTCATGAATTGGCAAGAGATATTCTTGGTAAGAAAAGGCTGCATGATATTACCCTGACGAAAGTCGTCATTCCTGCATTTGACGTCAAGAAACTTTCGCCCGTTGTCTTTTCCTCTTATCAGGTGATTTTGTGTCAAACTTGAGTTAAATATATGAATTATGATGTCATGTATTTCACTTACACACACTTAGAAGAACTTTCACATAAAATATTTGGATTCTGCAGGTGGATCATGGGAATAAAGTGCTGGATGCTCTTCTTTCGGATATTTGTATTAGCACCTCAGCAGCACCGGTTTATCTTCCTGCTTATAAGTTCAGCAACGAAGGTGTAGAATTCAATATGATTGACGGTGGTGTTGCCGCTAATAATCCGGTAAAAATGCATTTATGTACATATTCTACTAATGATAATGTATACTACGTAATATATACTTGCCTAGGTATTATTACATAGAACCTATCATGTAGTCTACTCTAACTAAAGTTTTTCTAATACAATAACCGTGCAAATTTATTTAATATGGAATCCTTAAGCACAATATGCTCCCAAATGAGGACAACAAAGCCCAACCATAAAGATTCAACACGAAAGAGCAAGTAAATTTAGCCAAATTGGGAACTAAAGAATTGATTAAATAATATAAACTGCCATGCTTAGTAGTTATATGATCAGTATACTAAGTAGGGTAATCAAACATTTGTTATTAAGTTTATAGAATTGTATAAATATATATACTTTGATTGCTAAATTGCATTAGAGTAATCTTGAATTACATTAACATACAATTGTAAAGCGATCGCATTCGTGTAATATTATGAACAAAATTAAAAAATAAAAACTATATAAAACTTATAGAAAAATATATTTTAAGGCATAGAAAAATATTTTTACAATTCCTAGATGATTGGTTGAGATTTTTCGACATTTCATTCTTTATTTTTTTTACATGAGAGCAAATTTTGTCATTATTTAAAATAAGTAGAAGTAACTAAAGTTGAGTTGAATCATATTAGTAATGCACAAAGAAATGTGGCACTTCTTTGATTAGAGAAGAACATACGTACATACATAAATACACTATTTTCAATACATATATATATACGTGTGTGTATGTATATAGGTCTATAGATATGCGACTTTGTATATATAAACATGTGTGTGTGTGTATAAGTCTATACATATGTGACTTTGTATATATATAAATATGTGTGTGTGTGTGTGTATAAGTATATGCATATGTGACTTTGTAATCGATTTAGCTCATTAATTTTTTTTTTTTTTTTTACTTTGTAATCGATTTAGCTAATTATTTTTTTTCCAATTATTTTGATTAAAAAAATTCCAGACTATAGCTGCTATTACTGAAGCGTTCAAAGGAAGGACAGAAGAGATTAACGAGGACAATAAATATAGAAAATTTTCAAAAATAGAAGTTGACTTCAATTCTTATCATCTTCTTGTCCTTTCATTGGGAACATGTGAACATATGACTCATATTACTAATATGCAAAAGAAATATGGTGATTCTTTATTACATACATGCATGCACCATTCATGTATGTATGTATGTACGTATGTACGTATGTATGTATGTGTTGGTCTATACGTAGTGACTTTTTAGTTGGTTCAGCTAATGTAATATTTTTCTTTCGAAATATTTTTTTATTAAAAAAATAGACTGTAGCTGCTATTACCGAAGCGATCAAAAGAAGGTCCGAAGAGATTGATCAGGCTAATCTCTCTAAAGATAGTGAAGATAGTGAAGATGAAGATAGTGAAGTCGACCTCGATTCATATCGTCTTCTTGTACTTTCATTGGGAACATGTGAACACAAGACCGAGAAGTACAATGTTGAAATGGTTAATAATTGGTGGTCTGTTAATTGGTTGATTAACCCGTTAAGGAAATTCTGGAAAGCAGATCATCCATTACCTGAAATTCTCTTTGAGGCAAACTCAGATATGAATGATTATTATTGCACAATGTTTTTTGAAGCCTTCCGTAATCCTCAAAATTTCCTCCGTGTTCAGGTAATTCTCTCTCTATATACTTATATTACCCTTTTATGATGACGTTGTTCTCAGAAAAACACCCCTGTAAAATCTGTTGGTAATTTGAGTTTGTTTCCGAAAATATAGAAGGGTCTTTATTAATATCAAAAAAGGAACTTATCTTATTGGTTTTAATATAGAATCATGCATGCTTCAAAAAAAAAATATATAGAATCATGCATAGAGCTGCAAAACTATTTTATAGAGACATTTTTTTAAGATCGACATTTAACTACATTGATATATCTAAAAATCATTCAAAAATATGTTGTGCATGTTGTTTCTCTTTTGCTTTTTACAAATTTTCTTTTCTTCGATTTTGTAAATGCTTATATTTCTATTATTGTTATGTTTAACTTAATTCATAATATTACATAAAGGATGATAAGTTGCCAAAAGAACTTGCTGCATTGGATAACGGTAGCCCTGAGAACTTGAAAAAACTAGAGCAGTATGCTAAAGACTTGCTGAAGAAACCTGTTACACGCTTGAATCCTGCTACCTTTCAACGATCTGAGATTGAGAGTGCTGAAACCTACGAAGAAGCACTCAAAGAGTAAGACTATTGTATTGCATTATAACTTTGACTTGGCAGTTTTTTCTTGAGAAAAGAAAAAAATAGAGGACGATTTTTAACTTCTAAACAACGAATAACAATTGATGCATTAAATCTTAATCAAATTGTGATAAGCTTGGACTAAATTACCCTATGTATTTCGGGATCTCCTTTAACATGCCTTGTTTATTTGTAACAAGGTTAGAAAATGAAGGATGATTAAGGATTAAGCCAGAAAAGAACATTGCATAATCACCCTTCACATATGCTACGTTTGTCTTGAATAACATATAAACAAATACACTTCACAATTATATTACTGTACTTGTTTACGCTTATCCAATATACATGGTTGCAGGTTTGCAAAGAAGCTTTATGATATAAAGCACAGCCCTCAAACCGGTTCTCGAAATGCCAAAGCCATAAAAAAATAAAGCTCGACAAGGTCTGCTGTTTGTCGAGTTAATATTATATATATAATACATAATATATATATATATATATACGTACGTGTGTCCTTGTGTGGTTTGGTTTGTATAGAAGTCCCATGATAAAGTACGATCATATGTACGATCGTCGAATGTGTGATGTTTGTTGTACTGTTTTACTATCTTTGTGTGGTTTGGTTCGAATGGAAGTCCCACTGTCAAATAAATAAAGTACGATCATATATACGATCGTTGAACGTGGGATTGTTGTAATATACTTTTGTTGATTAATTATAATAAGACACTTGGTTGTGTTTGTATCTTTCCTGAGTAGTTTTGTTAATTAAGTACTGAGGAAAATGGTTGAAAAATAAGCTCATGGCAACACATAATTATCAAAGACTTTCTACATGATCAAGTCAAGTGGAAAGACAAAAATTCACTTATATATGACGTGAAAAATCAGCTAATCTCATGATTTATAAAATTATAAAAACAAAGTGAAGTTGCCGTTTTGCAAACTTCACTCCTTTCTAGGTTTCTCACAAATGTTGTCGTTTGTAGATATGGTTATCGTAGTTTCTTTTGCCAAACAAAGGTGCATATAATTAAGGCCATTGTTTAGGTGGGTCCTAAAAGAAAATATATCTAAGGGTAAGTACTTGTATTCAGCCGTTAGATTTCAAGAAAAAAAAATTTTTGCCGGATATAATTGTTTCAATACGTACACCATCATTGGAGATACCATAGAAGCAGTCTCTACATAATTAATATAAAAAAACCATAAACTAGTGAGGAGTTTTAGTTTCTAACAATGTTGTCATTTGTACAGTTAAGTTGCAATTAGACATTTAACATAATCATTGTTAAGGAATCTTAATTTCTACTTGTATATGTCATTTTTATTCACATGTTATTTGTTAAGCACATGGACGGTAGTCTGATAGCTACAGGACTTTGTCACAAGGCAGAGGATATCATCTTAGGGATCTTGATCATTCCTTTGTTTGTTAGATGTTGACATCTGGCACTGGTGAACGGTTCCCCTTCTATATGAGGCAATACGATGTAATTGTTTTGTTTCTGCCGTCGATAATATGGATGACGCCATGGTGTAACCCCAGCGCCATGCTGCCCGTCTGTAGCCATCCAATTGTCCATTGAAAGTGGAAGCCATCTCCAGCAAAGCAAGATGGTGGGGAACATGTGGGCTTTGTTGTCCCCACCAAATTGACATGTGTGATGACCTGGTTAGACGACAAATGTGAAAATTGACAAAGATTTTTTTTTTTTTGTTTTTTGTAAAATTACGACCCAAAATTAGGAAAAAGTGAATCAAACCAAAGAGGAGTAAAGTTCTAGAGATAGAGGTCGCCGGAAATGTGGGAAAAAAATTACCGGAAAATCAATTAAAATTTTCGATTCATGGTCTGAATCTTACCAAAATCCATTTTCTCCCACACTAAGTACCCATTTTCATCCCCTAAAAAAACCATTTTCAATGTGGCTTTGCGTCTGAGTTTTCTACTTCTCTCTTTATTCATACGCTTTGATACGAAAGTGGATAATTTTTATATTCATGGGTTTTGGGATTGCACAACGTGTGTGCTGAGGATTTTCTCATACTTCTCGAACCGGATAAATTATATACAAATCTCTCTATTTAAAGCCCTGCAAAATCTCTCATTTACATAAAGGGCTTAATTATATATAAATTCTCTCTATTTATATGAAGGGATTAATTACCCGTCCAAGTTCTAATTTCATTTTTTAACAATGACTATCAAATTTTTACTTTATTTTTATTTTCATATTGCTTCATTTTTTTAAACAAACTTAGCATAAAAGTCTGTTTTTTTTAAAGTCTATAACTTTCACTAGTCCATCATTTACTGTTTAAGCTTTGAGTCCGTGTCCCATACAATAAAAAAGAAATCATAGGAACACCCGGGGTAAGATACGGAACGACTTGTCGATCGATTTGTTTAGAATGTGAATGTACTAGAAGAACAACAGAGGTCGTTTCTTCAAGTATCTAAACCCTATATATTTGACACCATGTGTGAAAGCATAGGGAACGACTGAAAATGTAGGGAAAATGACCTCGAAAGGATGAGGAACGATCAGATGATTGTTCCCGCCAGTTAGATTTTTTTTTTGAAATATAACGCTTGTTTTTTTTTCTGGCGACCATTTGTTAGGTAAGGGTATTAATTACCCATCCAAGTCCTAAAGTTAATTTCATTTTTTAACGGTAACTATCTAATATTTACTTTATTTTTGTTTACATATTGTTTCATTTTTTTGTAAGAAACTCTTTACATGAAATCGGTATTTTATTAAGTTTACAACTTTTACAAGATCATCATTTAAAATCATGTTCAACCGAATGCCTTTGTCAAAAAATAAAATAAGTAGAACGAATGAAAAAATCATAGGAAAGACCGCGGTAAGATAATGAACGGCTTGTTGGTCGTTCTCACTACTACAAATTGTGGATTCTACGACGGTTTATAATCGTCGTGGAAAAATTTTACGACGGTTAAAAAACCGTCGTGAAAACTTCAGTCATGGTATGATATGGAGTTTTCACGACGGTTTTTTACCGTCGTATAATATGAAAATTGACGCAAGAAGGGGTTGTAATGTAGTAATTTTTCATGACGGTTTTTTGATAAACCGTCATAAAAAATTGGCATTCCACGATGGCTTTTCAAAAAACCGTCGTGGAATATTAAGGATTCCACGACGGTTTTTCAAAAAACCGTTGTAGAAAATTGGCATTCCCTTAAAAAAAATCTCCAAACATATGGACCGTCGTGAAAAATTTGTATTCCCCTAAAAAAAATCTCCAAATATATGGTAGGTATCACAATAATATTTAGGCATCACAAACACATAAAAAGTAACATATTCTCACATCAAAATGCTAAACGTTGTTCAAAGTTTTTTGAAACACCAAATACAAGTAACACATACTAAATGGCAAAAAATAAATTAATATAACTAATATTAAAACTAAAACTAAAGGTAAATAACACTAAAATAACCAAATAATGCTAAGTTTAGAACTAACAATAATACTAAAACTAAAAGTAATGGTTTGAAATTTACCAAAGGCGATGGAGTTGGTGGAACGACAAAGGACGAGTCGAATGATGGTGGAGTCGGTAGAATGTTAAGGGATGAGGATGAATGGTGGCGAATGGCGTCGGGTTTGTTAGGTAGGTCATGGAGAGAGTGATAGAGGAATGTCAAAGTCGGTGAAATACCGTGGGGGTTGGGTTCATCGGTGGTTAGGTTGTGGGAGAGGAGTTAGAGAGAGAAAAGGGTTTGAGAGTTAGTGGGTTTGAGTTAAAGAAATTTCGAATAAATAGAGAAAGCCATGTCATTGGTGCGGGATTAAATGTTGGAGGGATACTAAAAATTTCAAATATGCGAGACATTTCATGACGGTTTTTACTAAAAAATCGTCGTGGAAACCTTGATACCTTTCACGACGGTTTTTATAACGATAATTTTTATAAAAACCGTCGTGGAAGGTCCCAAAGTTTGAAATTTTTAATATCCCGCCCAAATTTAACCTTCGTGAAAGATTAATTTTTGGCGGGCTACTAAAAATTTCAAATATGCAAAACCTTCCACGATGGTTTTTATAAAAACCATCGCGAAAGATTAAATTGGGAGAAATACTAAAAATTTCAAACCTCGAACCTTCCACAATGATTTTTATGAAAACTGTCATGAAAAGTCCCGAGGTTTGAATTTTTTAGTATCCCGTCTAAATTTAACCTTCGTAAAAGATTAAATTTTGAGGACTACTAAAAATTTTAAACATGTAGAACATTTCACGACGGTTTTTACTAAAAACCGTCGTGGTAGCCTCGGTACCTTTCACAACAGTTTTTACAAAAACCGTCGTCAAAGGCCTTCCACTACGGTTTTTGTCATGGAAGGCCTTGCACCTTTTACGATGGTTTTTATCAAAACCATTGTGGTAGCTCCCGCACGACGGTTTTCGTCTTCACGGGCGTAACTTGTCGCGTTTTTTTTCTTATCACGACAGTTTTTAAGAAACGGTCGTTAAATAAAAGTCATATAATCTCAAATTTGTTGTAGTGTCTGTTTAGAGTATGGTTGCTTATCTCAACAAATACACTGCAAGGACAATGGAGGTTGTTTCTTTGAGTGTCTAAACCTTATATATTCGACGCCATTATGGAAGCATAGAGAACTATCAAAAAAGTAGGAGGAACAACCTCAAAAAGATGAGGAACGGCCGGATGATCATTCCATCTACCAGTTAGTTTTTTTTACATCATAACAGTCATTTTTTTAGGCAATCATTTTTTACATAAATGGATTGATTACCCATTTAAGTCCTAAAGTTAATTTCATTTTTTAATAGTGACTACCAAAATTTTACCTTATTTTTATTTAAGTATTTTTTTTTTGTAACAAACTCTTTACATGAAAGTCAGTATTTTTTAAAAGTCTACAACTTTTGCTAGTCCACCATTTACTGTTTTAAGCTTTGAGTCCAGCTCCCATGTTATGGAATGATTTTGTTGAAAACCAAACAAGTAGAACGACCAGAGAAATCATAAGAACGGCCACAGTGAGATAAGGAATGACTTTCTAATTGTTCTATTAAGTGTGTTTACTTATCTTAACAAATACACTAAATGAACAACAAAGGTCGTTTCTTTAGGCATCTAAACCTTATATAGTCAACACCATGTGCAGGAGTAGACAGAATGGCCAAAAAAGAAGGGGAAATGAAGTCAAAAAGATGAGGAACGATTGAATGATCGTTCCATCCACCAGTTAGTTTTTTACATCATAACACTTGTTTTTTTAGGTGATCATTTGTTACATAAGGGGATTAATTACCTGTCCATGTCTTAAAGTTTATTTCATTTTTTTAATGGTGACTATCTAATTTTAATTTCATTTTTTGTAACAAACTATTTACAATGAAAGATGGTTTTTTTTTTTAAATCTACAACTTTTACTAGTCCATCATTTACTATTTTAAGCTTTGAATCCCAATCATGCCTCGGTCGAAAACCAAACAAATACAACAACTAGAAAAATCTTAGAACGACCGTGGTAAAATAAGAAATGCTTTTTCAATCATTCTGTTTAAATCGTGGTTACTTATCTTAACGAATGCACTAAAAGAACAATAGATGTCGTTTCTTCACCTATATAATCGACATCATGTGTGGGTGCATAAAGAACGACTCAAAGAGTAACGAGAATGACCTCGAAAAGATGAGAAACGGTTGGATGATTGTTCTGTCCACCAATTAGTTTTTTTTAATCATAAACACTTGTTTTTTTCTTTTGTCAGGTGACCAATTGTTACATAAGAGGGTTACTTACCCGTCCATGTCTTCAAGTTAATTTTATTTTTTAATCGTGAATAAGAATTACACTGAAAGAAATACATGAAAGTTAGTATTTTATTAAGAAATAGAGAACAATAAAGGCCGTTTCTTCAGGCATCTAAACTCGTCCAAAATCCACAAGTTAATTTCATTTTTGAATTTTGACAAGCTTTGACAACAATGAGTTTAATGGTATTTACATAATTTTTACCTTATTTTTATTTACATATTGTTTTGTATTTTGTAACAAAATATTTACATGAAAGTTGGTAGTTTCAAGTACAAAAATTTTATTAGATAATCACTTGCGAATTTAAGTTTTGAGTCTGAATTTCATAAAAATGGAATGCGTTTGTGAAAGACAATGAGATTAATTAACCGTCTTAAGTCCTATAGTTAATTCCGTGTTTTAATAATGACTATTTAATTTTTAATTTATTTTTGTACATATTTTACTAATCAGATATATGGCAAAAACTTAAAGAGTGAAATAAATTCACGCCCTAAAAATGCCAATACTCTATTTGAATATTTAATCAATGATGAAAAAGATATATTTGTGATTATAAATCCTCCATTCACACCCTAAAAATGTCCGTACTCCATTTTGAATAATGTAGAAAATGTCAAAAGAGACCTTGCAGGCATCAACCTCTCACATAATAAATGTTGCCGCTTTGGTAGAAGATGTATTTGTGATTATGTTTTTGGCAATTAAACTGAATAACTATTTTAAAAATGAAAGAATGTACAGTTTTTCTTAAAAGTTATGAGGAGATGTAACACCTTAAGTGGGGGTTAACAGTTTTTATTAAATAAAATAGAGATTAGAAAATAAATATAAATCATTAAAGTAATTTACCCGGGACTTAAATAAAAACTCTTAAATTAAAATAAAAACATAATCAAATAAATAAACCACAGTTTAATTTAGCACCTTAAATTTTAATAATATACAACTGTCATCATCATCATTTCAACCCTCAACAAATCTTAATCCAGTCACAGAAAGTAACAATAGATGCTTACATTATCATGAAGATCATTATTTGCATTCAAAGCAATCTCAACGTAATATAGCTACATAGCTTCTCCAACTATTTTTCTGGTAGCCACCTCACACTTAGTGAATCCTGAAAAGATGAATATAACAGGGAATGAGCGACAACATGCTCAGTAGGGAAAACCATTACTCACCTTAAGGTTTTATTCTTACCACATTAAACCTGCATGGTTAGTTAGTTTTCATCATATTCCAGATTATGAGATTTATTATGATCATATTCCGTGGATACCATAGTTATTCATTACCAAGTTTTATACATATACATATATACAATATTCATATTCATCATTATTCCTAGGTATCCACATTACATAAAGTATTACTCAACTTATCG